>JACEGR010004689.1:0-83766 GCA_014170235.1 Listronotus bonariensis | reverse complement strand
AGTCTAAGTAACCACTATTAAATGTAAACTATCATGATGTCCGCGTTATAATACACATCCCCCTCAGGGGTATTAGCCACTGATTCAGGTTTCGTTTAGCCTTGGGGATTGCACCCTTGCCTAGTATCCTGGATAGCTCCTCTTGTGGCAAGGGGCGCGCGGTATTATCAACGGGACACTTGCCGGTCCCTAACCGGCACCAACGGTACTTCCAGTAATGTTGTCTTGGTTCGGTACTTCTTCATTAGTCTCATGATCCTGTCTCTAAGGCGTTAAAATGCGCTTCACTGGTGTCCTAGTTAGTTCCATGTCGTTTAATTCAATTTGTAGCTACTTTGTTGTATGCCGACGGACGCACGCTTGCATCACTTCCTTTGCTAAATTGTTTCCAATTATCCGTATCGTCAGCAAATGTTACCCTTCTCAATAAAACATCATTTAGGTGAAGGGTGGACCTGGCGCATCCGCCAAAGTTTTACAAATTTGGGTTTCCCAGGTTTCACGGAAAATGCTGAAAGTTTCCAATTTTACGGTCATCGGGATATCCTTCAGGAGGTCTTCCTCTATCGTTGGCCACCTTCCCGTGCTTGGCAGGTGCCTGCAAACCGAGATAATGGAGTTTATCCCCAATTTTCCCTCTTTATCCAGTTTTTCTCAAAATGCTGCAACTTGCCAAACGTCTGGTTTTCACAGAGGTTTATAGCTGCCTTTTCTCCTTCGTTTCCCGCTTAGTTGGTTATTCACAAGTTTCAGCAAATTGTGAATCGCCACAAGCAGATGCTGCAGTTTGCCAGGTCTTCCCGTGTCTGTGTCTCATCTAGTTATCGCTTCTTTCCCGTTTTCCAGTCGTTTCAGGCTACGCAAGCCCCTGCAAAATTTCACCGCTCCGAGTTACCGTATTCTGCTTCCTCTTGCGCACCTTTCTTTGATGCTCCGGACTTTACACTTTTAAATTCATCCGTTCAAAAAAAAGGGGGCATTAAAGAAATGCATTTTATATTTGTAACTTCTAAAGTAAAATATCTTTTTTTTGTTTTTACAGCTTATTATATAAAAATAATTTTTCGAAGCGAAAATAAAATTGTTCTTTAAAGTCATCTCTAAACGCCATGTTGTGATATATCATTGAAAGCAGTCATTAGGGAAAAATTTTAAGCATAAAGCAGGAAAAATAAGCACTTGAATTTAGAATTATTTGAGTTGTTAAGCCGGAAATAATTTTAAGGTTGTGATAATTTTTCAAAAAAATGATATTATACAGGGTGTAATTTAATTGATGGCTGAAAATACAGGGTTTACTTCCTTAGATTTTCTAGGCAGAAAAGTCCATATAAACATATGTCCTAAACGTCTTAACTTTTGAGATACAGGGTGTTAAATAGGGTTGCCACGTTTTTATTGTCAATAACCGGGAGCAGTGCCGTAACGTACATATTTTAAAGACAAAAGACACTGTTTTTCTTAAATTGAAAAAAAGGGGTCCCGACTTTTAAAATACATTGTTTTTTGTTATTCTTATTAGCATATTACATTGTTTTCGTATGTCTACAAGTAAACGAAAGAAATTATTGTTTAGCGGGAGCCGGGAGCTGGGTGTCGAAACCGGAAGACTCTCGGCAAAACCGGGAGAGGTGGCAACCCTAGTGTTAAAATTAAAAAAAACCTAAAAATTTCGAAAAAACTTATTTGAGTAAAAACTGATACGGGATATAAACCTTATTAAAATAGATATTTATTATTTTTGGTACATAATTGCTAATTAAAACTTATAAAACCTAAGTTATAAAAGAAAAAGATCCCGCTTCTTTTATGGTCTGTGATGTATGTGTATATTATGTGAATTT
Source organism: Listronotus bonariensis (assembly GCA_014170235.1). NCBI lineage: Eukaryota > Metazoa > Arthropoda > Insecta > Coleoptera > Curculionidae > Listronotus > Listronotus bonariensis. Next base: position 81,922 of record JACEGR010004689.1, on the reverse strand, counting down.
TATTCTTTTTCTCTTAAACTAAACAAGATACAGTAAAAAACTAAGAGACGTTAAAACGGTATTTTTATTTGCTTAATTCAAAGAATGCACAAAAATTTTACACACATTTACACAGTCAGTGGCGTGATGTATTTTTGTTGGAAATATTTCTTCAGTTGCCTCTCGAGACGCCACTGGACTTATTAAATGTTAATAAGTAATAAATTAACCCCTTAATGTCATTAATATAACTGCCAAATTAAAACAAAATTGGGTAAAGAATAGTTAGGATATTTTAAAAAATTGTTTTTTTTTTAAATTTTAATACTCTATATACTCTATAACTCAAAAGTTAAGTCGTTTAGGACATATTTCATATAAACTTTTCTTTCTAAAATTAGCTAAGGATAAATACCCTGTATTTTCACCCCTCAATTAAATTACACCCTGTATAATGTTAAAGCTTTTAAGGTTGTAAAAAGCAACGAAAAAATTACAGGATAAAAACCCCCTTAGTCTCTTGGTATAACAAAAAAAAAACAAAAAATTGTGTCCAGTGAATTTTTAATTTTGTACTGTTAAAAAATAAAAAATAAATTTGGAAAGATACTGAAATATTACAAAGGCAAGCTTCTCAATATGTTGCCATGCATCCAGAGAGAGTATAGAGTGCAATGCACCCCTGGAGTGCGGGGTAGATTTGCGGAGCAAAGCAATCAGGCAACCTGACAAGGATGAGCGATGGCGCTACCAGGTGTTGCGTGCCTGCATGCCCGTTTCCGAAAACAGAAACGCTATTTTTGCGTCACGTACTTTATTAAAAACGTTTTGTTCTATATTGAATTTTTTTTTATTTAAGCAGGTTTTAATTAAAAATAAAGACCTAAAAGCCCACTTTTTACTTATAAAAAAGTTATAACTGGTCTTACCGTCTTAGAGTTGGCCGGTAATTTTTAATAACAGCACTATAAAAATAGTTTTGTTGTTTTTTATACATATATGCAAATTTTTGTTAAAAGTAAAATTATGTTTGAAGCACCCTGTAAAGTCCGCGCATTTAGTAAAGAGGCCACCGACGCGACGTCATCTTTATCCACGCGAAATCTTCTGTAACTCTAATCAATTTTAGGCGAAGAACCAATTTTAAAACGTTATTTACCAATCGGTTATGTTGACGTTTAAACAATGTATTATACGTCAAAGTTGTCACCAATTATTACCGCGGTTATAATTGGTTGAACACCTAAAATTGATGTCTCTTTCAATCGCTGTTTCGAGGGCTTTGTATCGTTACCTAGGAAGTAGTCATTTTAAAGATTTGATTTTAAAAATAAATAACATTTTAAATACGGGATGAGGGAATAAGAGGAGATTTTGCGCAGAAAATGACGACGTCGGGTGCCTCTTTTACTAAACGGGCGGACACTACATTTGATTTAGATATAACCATTGTATAATATGGCATGGTCATTTTAGTCTTATGACAAAGTTTTAGGTTCAAGAAGTTAATAGTGTTAAAATAAAAATAGCATAATTGAAGACCTGAGAATGAAAAGTGGATAAAGTTTTTCTTGTCCACTTTTTATCCCAATTATATTTAAAAATTATAAAATTAATAACTTATGTCGCCAGCTCTGCGTGAAAAGAATAGGTTTATTTGTTGGTTTTAAGACTAAACAAATACGCTTGGAGGAGTTTTTGTGTACAAAAATTAAATAAAAAAATATTTTTGGTAAATATGGTCAATATCCACTTTTCATTTTCAGGTCTTCAATTGCACTTCTGCATTAAAAAATCAAATATCACAAAAAAAATTAAATGAGACATTTAAGAATATTAATAAACTTGAGTTTTTTATGTAGAACTCAAAACCATTATGAAAAATAGCGTGTATCAATAAATAAAATGTAACTTTGATACGTGATACTTTTTGGGATCCCCGGCATAGGCTAAAATAATTTTATAATATGGTCTTATCCGACATCTATATGTTCCCCAATTTACTTTTTTTTTTTTAAACTCTAAGCTAAAAATTAATTTTAACACTGTTATTTTAAAATATTCGGTACCAATACCAGTTACTGGAAAACGTCATTTTAGTTAACTAACTTAATTCATTTTGAAAGCGATGCCGCCAAGTACCAAAAAAATGATAAAGTAAACAAACCCTTTTGTGAACAATGATCTATTGCAGCAAAAAATATTTAATCCGACGAGTTTCTAGTACCACGCCAAGTGCCACCGGTTTTATAGTAGGTCAGAGGCGAAATAGGAGGATGTTTTGTAAGTACGTAATACGTGTTTTAGCATTGTTTTTTTTTGTTATTTATCTAAAAATAGAATAAAAAGAACAAAAAGTATTGAAAAAAGTCTTTAACATTTTTTTTATAGGTTATAAATACTTGGATAAATTAGGTGTAAACTTAAATAAATGGTTTTTTTTTAACAAATTATTTATTTTATTTTCTATCTAAATATTTTTATATCAAGTAAAGTTAAAGTATATGTAAGTAGTAACACAAAAATAACGATTTATTTTACAAAAAATTTAAAGTTTTATTACTTTTTGACGCTATTTAAATAATTAATTAAACAAATATTCATACCCGATTCTGTTTTCCCAAAATACCATTTTCGTTGTTTTAAAGTCTCTGTATATTATAGGGTTATTCTTTTGAACGCTATTATTCTTAATATATATATTTTTTACGTTATTAAAAATAACCAATAGCAAACAAAATATTATACCCTTTTATTACTTTTAAGCGCTTTTTAAAAAGGTAATTTTAAATATTCATTGTGTCCGCCTAAATTCTCTACATATGGGAAACCTTTTTTATTATTCATTTTACGAAAAAAGTTATTCTTTATAAAAAGTTCCGCATTTCAGTAGTATACAAGGTATCTTAAAAATGTGAGTTTTGATGAAGAGGAAAGTACCCTTTTTTGGAAAATATCAAAAGTTTACTTAAAACAAAAATGTTTAGAATTGAAAATAACTCTTAAAGATGCAAGCTCGTTCATTTACAAGAAAAAAGTTTTCTTAAATTTTTTATGCGATGACGAGCGTTTCTGTGATTTTTCACTGTTTTGACAGTTTTTAAGCTTTCTTTAGATTTTACATTTTAAAATAAGTATTTACAAATGTACAAATTTAAATTATGATCGTTTTATCATCAAAAATTTTCTTGAAAATAAATTAGTTTGCATATTCAAGAGTTATATTTATTTCTTAACATTTTTTCCTAATAATCATTTTTATTATTTTCAAAAATAAGGGTACTTTTCTCTTAAACAAAATTCATGTTTTTAAAATACCTTGCATACTACTGAAAAAATTAATATCTAATGATTGCTTCTTGGGTTTTAGGCCAAGCAGAACTTTTATAAGGAATAATTTTTTTCGTAAAATTAATAATAAAAAAGTTTTCCATATGTAGAGAACTTGGGCGGACAGACTGTATATACAGGGTGTTTCTAAACTATGGAATTAAACTTCTAGGGAAAGTTCTAGGGGTTAGTTAGGGCAACAGTAGAAAACATTGAAGAATAGGGACCCATGTCTGGAAAGTGTCACTACGGCACTACGGCCCTAAGACGTTAAAATATAGAAAGACGATAAATGGCCTAAATAGAATTTAATACATTTAATGTTTGCCTTTTTAACATGAAATCATTACAACAAAATTAATAGGCAAAGAATATAAAATTATTAAATTAAAAAAGACTTTTAATAAAATAGAAAATAATAAAAATTTGAAACGTTGGCATTGACAACTTCAACAATTATTGTAATAATATCATGTACAAAAGGCAACAACTAAATGCATTAAATTTTATTTATGCAATTTATCTTTCTAAATTTTAACGCGTCTTAGGGCTGTAGACCCGAAGTGACATTTTTCCGGATATGGGTACCTATACTAAAATGTTTTCTACAGTTGCACTGAATAAATTTTAAAAGTTTGATAACATAGTTCTAAAACACACTTTAAATATTATTGCTTTTACCATTTTAGACAAAGCAAAAAATTTTACTCACAAAATATTAACTTTTTTCCGAAATATTAAAAATAAAGGATTGTTACAGGTATAGTTAAGTCCATCCGTGGACACGCTGTATTTGATTTACCTTGCTTTTTTATTAAAGTTTTTTCTTTAATGCTAAAAGAACAACATCTAATTTGTTAATTTAATTTCGGTATAACTCAGAAACTTGGCATATGGTATCTTGTCTTCTCTGCATCCCCTTTTCATCCTTTTTTCCGCCTCTCGAATTCCGTTTTCGCTGCGTGACTTCGCATACGCAACAAGCACGCACCCTGAAAAATGTCAATTTGTTCCTCATTAATGCTGGAATATTAGTTCCGACAACTCCGTAAATTATTTGGCAATGTCTAATGGATTTTTAAGGTGCCTAAAAAATAAAGGAATAAAAGGATGTTTGGAATAAATCGTTGCACCAATTCTTATACACTGTGAAACAAATTGATATATTACATAATTGAAAATCATAATTTTATTAATAATTTGGCTTAAAATATTTACGCAAAAAAAGTATAAATAAAAAATTTAAATTAAATTAGTCAGACCTCCAAATAGAAATATTAAGGGCTCAAACCTTTGAGATATTCCATTTTCGTGACCTCAAACAACAGTTTTGACATATTTCCAAAAAAACATTTTTGGCTCAGTCCACTGTTCATGAATTTACCTCATTCAAGAGGAAAACGTAACCAAAAATTTCAGCTTTCGAGAAAAAGTCTGCCTTTGTAAACATTTTTGCTTGTAAAAATAATATGATTCATGAAAAGAAAATGTTGATTATATAGAAATTTAAAAAACATATTTTTTTCAATAGTAAACTATCCTTGTTTTTTATTTTTAAGCAAAATTTATTTAGAATAAAGTGCTTAATCGATAAAAATACAAATAAAAAATATTTTTGATTTCTAGGCGAAAACGCCTTGATAGAATTTGTTTTGAGGTAAAAAATTGTGGTTTTTATGAATTTGGGGTATGTTGGTGTTTTAGAAGCAAATTGTAAGAGTTGTTAAGGCTATTTTATAATTTCTTTTGTTGCCCTTGTAAAATAAATAAGGTCAATAAAAATTCAATTCTAAATACATTTTCTTTATATTTTGCTTAAAAATCTATACTAATATTATAAAGAGATAAAGTTTGTAACTTTGTTTGTTTGCTTATTTGTAAGGAAATTTGGAAATACTAAATTGATCATAAAAATTGTTTCACAGTCAGAAAGCTACACTATTTAGGACTGCTCTACGCTATATTTTATTAGGATTAAACAAAAAGTTTGAACACAAATATAATTAATGCCCAACGAAGTGGTTAGTATAAAATAAAGGTAGTTTACTATTAAGGAAAAATTATATTTTTTAAGTTTTTTCGTACCCTGCATAAAACATCATTATTCTCATTTCATGAATAATATTTCTTTACAAGAAAATGTTTTTGTCCAAAACAACTTTTTCTCAAACAATTAAATTTTTGGTCCATTTGTCCTCTTGTAAACCCCATCCGTAAAAAGTCTGTAATAATATAGATTACATAAAAATACCGTTTCCATAAAACCCGGGGAGAATATAAATGACGTATTTTTCTATTCACCTCTATTAACCCCTAAAGCTGCACTTTTAGTCACTTAAAAATCTTAAATGGCAACACAATGTGGCACCTCTCTGCTTATAAAAATGCTTTTCCTTGATTTTAAAAAAGTGAGGGTAAAATCCCTACCCTAAAATTAAAACAAAAAAAATATTGTTTTTTTTTTAAATACCTGAAAATGTCCGTTATAAGTTAATAATAAATTAAAATATTTTTTTCTGTAGTGTTACCTCGCCTTCATAGAAGTTTTACCTTTTTTTTATTTATCATCATCATTTTTGTTTAATTACATTCCTATAGCAGCATTTCTAATACACTATTTAAGAAAGCGTGTGTAAAGAGTGCATTTAAAACTTTTTATGGGACGGGTTATCACTACAGATGGTATTATTTTTATTTAGTAATAATTTATTAATTGAACAAGTTGCGGTATTCTTTATGTAAAACAAAATATGATTTTTCTTATTCAGAAGGGTAGTATTTGATTTTACCTCAACTTTTTCATTGCCAACCAAAAGCATTTTTCTTTAGCTTTCTAGAGAGGTGCCACGTAAGGCGTGTTGTCATTTATACAAGGTCCGGCAATAGGATTGTACGTTTTTAATGGGCCACTGTGAAGGTACCAAAAATATTTTTCGACTTGTTGTTACTAAAACTAAAAATATAATTCTGAAAATGAATTGTAACACTTTCAGTTTGCAAAAATTACATTCTTAAGATGACCACCGCCTTCTTCCATGCACTGCTGCATATTGGAGTAGAAATGGCGTATAACACGCGTCAATAAATTTACGTTCATGGTTATCGAATGTATCTCTTCACGAAATTTTTCTTTGAGTTGGGAAAGTGTTTGGGGACGAGTAGAAAACCACTTCTTACCCATCTTAAAATTGCATTTCTTGTTGGAATGTTAGCACGCACTGGCAAATTAATTTTACGTCGAAAGTTTCTCTGAATTGTCACAATGGACTGCGTCAGGATAAACGGTTTTACAGCAAAGATCCGTTGATTGTTTGGCCAATTTGCCATTGTAACAAAAAAATTCCAACGGTAAACTTCAGTTTTATCACTATTTAACGTTTGTCAAATAAACGATATTTTCATGGCAATCTTTTCAAAACAGTTCAATCCTATTGCCGGACCTTATACTTTACTGAGGGTGCAAGTTGAGAGGTTGATGGAGGTGTTTTAAAAATACGTCATTTATATTTCCCCGGGTTTATTGGAAAGAGTATTTTTTATTTTTATATTTTTCTTAGTTTTTAAAATATACCCACTGTAAGTACATACAGGATGTGTCTAAAAGGTGCGGAAAAACTTACCTTAGTCCTGAAGTGGATAATTTGGGAGATACAGGATGCTAAAAATTTATTCAGCTTTTAAGTTTTTATAAGTAGTTTTGGTAATAATAGATGTATTTTCACAATATTTGGTATGAGGGTGTTTTAGGAGTTTGGCTTTCAATTTTATTGCTTACTTCAGAGGGCGCCACCTGCTGTATCTTGCCTTTATTAAAAACGAAATAACTACTCACCCTCCATGTTACTTTTGGATAACAATTCTTATTCTTTAACATTTAACAGGGAGCTGTTTTTGAGATATTTGGAATTGAGAAAAATCACTTTTTGTATGGCTTGGTCTATGCTATACAAGGTATTTTAGAATTAAATGCTAATCTTTTAAAGTACGAATTCTTAGATGATTTTAAGAAAAATGGTTCAAATAATCCTATGTCCTTATTACCTTAAGTTTCAAAGTACAGAATGGTAAAAAAACCTATTTTTTAAAAACTTTATCACCTTGGAATTAAAAAAATAAGCATTTCAGAACATAAGTTTATTTAAAATTTTCTTCTTAAAATTACTAAAGGATTCACATTTAAAATATTAGGATCTAATTCTTAAACACCCAGTATAGCTTAGACCTGGCTATAGAAGTAGTAATTTTTTATTAATCTAGTACCTCAAAAACGGTTTTTAAATCAACTTTTATCAAGTATACCTTTTTATGTGAAATATGTTAAATAATAGGAATTCTTATCCAAGAGTTTAATACAGAGTAGCTTAATTTTTTTATTTGTGGAAGATACCGTAGGTGGCGCTTTTTACGATTTGCAACAAAAATGATAGCAGATATTTATTGCCTACCATGCAAAACCCTCCTAAGCCGAATATTGGGACAATACACCTATTATTACCCAAATTATTTATAAAAAAACTAGAAACAGATAAAAATTTTAACATCCTGTATCCCTGCAATCATCCTCTATTGGACAGAGGTAATTTGGGTTAGATTGCTATATTTTAGCCTCGAGAATTTGTGGTAGCATTTTTTTGCACCCCTTGGAGACATCCTGTATATTAAAAAATAAAATTACCTGGTAGATAGTTTCAGAAATTCTTTTTTTTTGTAAGAATCAGGGTACTTTTAAAAAGCACCTCAACAAATAATGCTGACAAAAAATTAACAGCACTGGTGTTTGCGACTTTTTATTACTTAATTTAAAATAGGCAAATAAAAGCAAAGCTTTCTGGCAGCCTTCTATTTTAATATCTTGCTAGTTATCGAAAAAACCTAAATCAACTTCTTTGCATATCCCTGGACAACCCAAAAAATTAGATGTTATTGTAACTGTTATTAGTGTTATTTATATATAATTTATTTTAGCATTTTTTGGTTTTGTTACTTTTATAAGCTTAATTGAAGGAAAATATAAATGTTGCAAAAAGCCAGTGGCGTGAATTTTTTTGGTTAAAAATATTTGTTTAGTAACCACTTGAGACCTCACTGGACTTAAGTTAGAGCTAAATATACCCCTTAGTGCTATAAATTACACTGCCAATTTTATTACAATCGGATAAGAAATTTTCAGTATAATAATTAAAAAAATAATTTTTTTAAATGGTAGATCCTGTATTTTGTTACAATGCACTTTTAAACTTGTTTATATGAACTTGTTTTTTATGGAATTAGCCTAGAAATTCTCTTTTAATTTGTTTTTACCGCAATTAGAAAACACTTTAAAACTCACCTAACCTAAACGTTAAATTTTTACCCATATTTGATAATATACTTTTGTTTATTCAGTGATATAAAAATGATTTAAAACAAAATCTTGCTCTACTTGCACAATTTGAGTGGGTGTGATACACCTTAAAAAATATGTGGTTAAGCTTTTTAATTAACGGTATGTTTTGTATTCATTAATTTGATGGTACACGCCACATGGGACGGACCGCTTTGCCTGAAACAAAATGAATAAAAAAACCACCAAAAAATTTAAACTAGGAAAAACTAAAAATCGACGTTTCGGTGGAAAGTAGGCTACCGTTGTCAAGATAAAATTAAATAAACGTAAAAAATTTCAAAGTCAACAAATATTTAGGTCTTGAATTTTAAAATTTCAGCTTTAATCTTAAGGAAGTTCCAAAAATCATTTGACAATAAATATCCAATTTTGTGTAAAGAGTGACATGTCTAACTAACCAGGACTAAATTTGCATAAATAGCTTTTTTGTACGACCGGGCGAAAAATACAATTTTACACCCACATTTAAGGTCGTAAAGTTGCACTTTTACGCCTTAGGGCAAAAATGTATCAAAAACTTCCGCACTTTTAAATTTATAAAACAATAATAAAATTAAATAATGCCCCATTTTTTTCGGTATAAAAACAATTTATTTAATTAAACATATGTTAAAAGTATACTGATTACAATTCAAAACAATACAAGCTGGGAAATTTTTTCCTATCTACAGAGAATGCTTATATATTAATTTTAGTCGTACAAAAAATTTTTTACACCTCTGGCGTATAGCACTTTTACGCTTTCAGCTGCGGGCGTAAAAGTGCTATTTTACGCCCTTGGTACAAAAATAAGTATTTTTATTCCATGTATCTTTGAAAAGTTATATTTAATATAATAATTGTCTTATGATAAAAACTTTTTTTTTAACATTGTCAAAAAAAAATGATTAACACAAAAAAACTTTAACGGGAAATTTAATATTCATATAAACGGATCGTTTAATTTTAAATCTTTTTAGTGAATATGGCAGAAAATGTTTTGAACAATCAGAATTGACTTGCGACGTGATTTTATTTAAAACCACCATAAAATATCATGCAAAGCCGCGATGTGTAAAAATGATAGTGATCTTTTTGATATAACGGGACGCGTGCTTGATAAAGTAAGACTTATATCACTAGGAAAATTTCACAGGCGGAAAACTTCAGCGGAGAAATGATGGCGAGCTGAATCGTTGACTGAATATTAAGTAACCTGAGCCAGGACAGCATCTTATGTAGAAGCCAGAGTCGACCCGTGAATTTCGACTTAAGTTAACAACCCAACAAATCAAAAACTAATTACAAATCTACATGGTTTGCCGTAATGAAAAAAATCCTTTATAAGAACCACCTGCCACTGCTTAAAAAGAAAAAATATATAATTTTAAACAATTTCCAGGGAGCCTTAATGATAAAACAAATTATTTACAGGAAAGCGTTTGGAACCTGGATATCCCTATTATACTGGTCAAGTAAAAAGTAATGCAACTATTAAATATCTTTTAAACCATCTAAGCTTTATTTACAAAATTTGGTATTTGAATGATGTTGGGAATAAAAAATCTAACAGCGATTTCGGCACTGATGCTAAATTTTCCGGTTTTGTGATGCACGCCTTTTTTTATACAGCGTGTCTTCGGAAGTTCTTGCCAAATGGGGAGCATTTTCAATAATAACTTCACGAAAAAAAAGTCCTTTCTCATAAAAAGTCCTGCTTGATGAGAAAATACATTTTCACAAACATATTTCTATGTCGAATGTACTGAGGGACCTAAAAAGACTTATTTCCAAATTAAAACACTGGTTTTTTCCTAATTACGGTACCAAATTTTAAAGTATAATTTCTTATGTTATTTTATAAGAAAAAGTTTCTATAAACATATGCCTGGAGTTGCTTTGTTTTTTTGAAGATAGAGGGCGTTCATTTTTCTTTCAAGACGCTATTTTATAAATATCTTAAATACGAAGCCACATACGAACAAACTTTTTTACACTAAAAAGTTATATTTTTAGTTATTTTATGAAAAAATATAAAAACTGCATAAACAGCCAGTGGCGTACATTCTTTTCTTAATAATATTGGTGTGTTGTGGTGACCACTGTGACACTACTGGACTCAATAAAGTCAATCTAGTTAGAGCTTTACAAGCGCTTAATTACACTAAACAAACATACCAAAATCGGTTTAAAGGTATTTAAGATATATACGTAGGGTGTTTGAAAAGTTTTGAGATATACGTACATTTATTTGATTTTTTTAAAATAATTTCCACCACATTGAATACACTTTTCCATTCTAACAAACCAGTCACTGAAAATAGCTTTCCACTTTTCATTTGAACCTAGCGAGTTGCGAGTTTGGGCGAATCACTCTTAACTTTTCTATAAGTTTTGAAAGGTATACTGTAGTGTACCAGAGAGCATTTACCGTCTTCTGTTCTCGGATCACAACAGGTTCAATTATTCCTCTTGAACCAAAGAAAACAACTAACATTATTTTTTTACAGATCTTGATTTTCGAACTTCGGTCGGAGTTTCTTCACCTTCGGGAACCCGTATCTTATTCTGTTGTTTAGTTGTGACGTCGTAATAATAAAGATAAGTTTCATCTCCCGTGACGATCGACACTATGTCTTTAGATTTACCCTCGGGAATTTGGACATCATTTTTTCACACCAATTCACTCTTTGTGTCTGCTGCTCGGAAGTTAACTTGTGAGTTTCTAAAACCTTAGTGCTTATGTATGATCGTTTGTAATATTGCTAAACTAATGTTCAATGTTTCTTCTAACTGTCGATAGGTAATTCGTCGGTTTGTTCCTATAGCTTTTTGGACGGCAGATATGTTTTCTGGGGTAACTACTTCACACGGTCGACCTGAGCGTGAGGCGTCTTCAAGCGAAAACGAGCCCCGCTGAAATTGTTTGTACCATCTGTATATGGTCGCAAGAGATGAACAGTCATCACCAAGTATAGGCTTTATTTCTTCTAAACACTGTTCTTGAGATTACCCACGTGAAAATTTGTATTTCAAAATTGCACGGCACCCGATAGTCGTCCACGACGCCATTGCGCTAAAATCGCTGGACACGAACTGGCGCAAAACTGATGTTTACTAATAAGTATGTAGGACTACGACATGTCATGACATGTACAAACAAAAAACATCAATGTTACTTTCCTGCACCGTTTAGTTACAAAGTATCTCAAAACTTACTGAACACCCTACGTACTTATAAAATACATACTTTTTTAAAAACTTTAACGACCTGTATCTCAAAAGCAAAGCAACTCCAGACATATGTTTATGGAAACTTTTCTTCATAAAATGATACTTGTCAAATGAAACCCCCATAAAAAGGTTTTAAAAGGGTTATTGTTATGAAGTCCATTTCATTGCTGACCCAGACACTCTCAGTTGTAAGTACAAGCTATTACAATTAATAACCAAACTTTGAGAGCACCCTGTATAAGATCAATTTTTAAAGTAATAACTTTTTACAACATACCTGAAGATGCGCTACTGACAAAGGCGGGAATCGCGCCGTGGCTTCTGAAGAATTTATTGAACCAGGATGGGAAATTACGTTTCCACTATATTTCCGTTAATTTATATGGGTCTTGTAAAAGCATATTAAAAATAAGATATATTTAGGAAGCCGAAAATTTCCCTATGGACGAATAATTCTTTTGGATGCAACAAACAGAGCCTAACAAAACAGGATGAGAAACAAAACGTATTAGCTCCTTTGAGAATGGTACAGAATTTCATAAGATAATATTTTATTAACTTCAAGAATAAATTTTCATGGCGGCGGACACTTCAATTTAGTCACATTATCAAATATGCTACATTGTAAAAATTATGATAAAGTAACCAGAAGTTTCTTTACCCAAAATTGTAATGATTTATCTTAATTTATTTATATAAAAAGTTGCTTAGTTTAAAAGCAAGATGTCCTTAAAATGCTTTTTACATTTTTCCAAATTAGTCAGAAACTTTTTAAAATATTACATCCACATTTAAGCCAGCTTTTATATCATAAAATTACAACTATACGTGAACGAAACGCCAGTTGTAAAAAACTACCGGGTGCTTAAAACCTTTGTAACAATGACTTTCTATGTATTTTCTCTTAAACCCCTGTATAATCACTAGGGGAAACCCGGGTAAAGTGAACACCCTAGGCAAAGCGAATAGTTCTGGTTAGTTCCAATTATTCCCAAACTATTCGCTTGATATCAACCGCGCGGTCCCAGAAAGTTTTGGCCATCATGTCTCAATGAGTGGCAAATACTTAAGGGAGATGCCGAGTCGCGCAGCGTCTGGACGAAGGTAAATTGTGCTTTCGATAAATAATTTTCAATATTTCAAGGCAAGTGCATTGAAAATATTTTCTATATTATTTCTTTGTCGTTTTTGGGCGTATTATAGTTCTGTTGTGTGTAAAAGTTGCTTCTTATAATATACTAATCATGAAATCAAAAGCAAAAGCAGAAGTTTGCGAAAAATAAAGTAAGAAATATTACTAAAAACTAAATGTAGATGTTCTTAGACTAACTGCTAAAGATGAATAACAAAAAAAATTGGAGATAATATATGATTTTTTGCGTTGAAATATATATTAAAGAAGATATGTCTTCCTACATGTCTGAAATGGTGTCATGAACAATACTTCGCTTTGGATGGCAATGGAGACTACACCTATCTGGGATAACTGCCATTCTTAATTTTTCAGATATTACCTTTAAACGCAAATTTATTTTTTTTACTGTATTAGGTTTTGTTACAAAATATTTTAAGATTTGTGTAATTAGAATGTGGTTATGCACTTTACCCGGGCACCATATCCATTTTACCCGAGAGTCTGGGCAAAGTGAATAATATGACACAATTTTGAATTTTATTTTTAGTTACCTATTGTTTTACTTGTGAACTTATATGAGTACAAAATATGTAGATGCGATTATTAGTGACTGATTTGTAGTATTCATTTTGTTGCTATCTCTTATACCTTTCTTTATAAAGTCCTAAAGATCTTAAGGTGTTTACTTTGCCCGGACTTCCCCTACTATTTTTTTATAAACATATTCTTGGATTACAGTAGGTACACCCTCAGAATGTTTTATACACACCAGTTTAGAGTATGAAACTTTTGTACTCTGCAAATTTCATATTTCTCAAATTCAGTTTACCATCATGAAATTTCATACACCTCTAATTTCTTTTAAAGTCAAAACCTAACCTTTTTATTCCTCAAAAATAATATCCTATTGTTGTTGAAGCATCAATGCAATAACTAGGCTTACTTTGTAATATAAACCTACTATAGTTAAGCATCAAACATGGCTTATGCCCAAATATCAGAGTACCGTGAGTATTGAGTCATTAGATGTTTAACCTATCTTTTCCCCTTGTTCCAGTTACGTTGTCTAATTACCAATACCCAAAACCTTGGTACATATTTCCACCGTTTTTATGTGATAAATTTTATTAAAAAATACAACAAATAAGGACAATGAAGATCCAAGATTAATAAAGCATATAACACTCCAAATCATAGGCTAAGGCTAAAGGAAAATTTTTTCTTGTCTCCTGTAAAATTTCCAATTATGGAGATAAAGAAGATAATATTAAGTCATACCTTACTGCTTCTACTTTTTGTAGCAATATAGGTAACAAAGACCTTTTTCAACACCTATCTCCAACCTTATAAAAATAGTAAATAGATTTGCGTCAATCTTAAAAGATAATGATTATTTCTATACCCAGTAAACCAATTCATGCACCGGTGCCTGTTAAATTTTGGCGATTCTAAATCCTTAGCATTTCTTCGGAAATAAAATTACGTGCTCATTTTTTTTTACCACAGACACTGAAACTAAATACACGTGTAATATTTACCGATTTCGCTTAAAATTTGTCCAATAAGGGGCAGTATTTTTCCCAAAGAAATAATTTTGTTGGTCAGAGAAAATATGGTACGGTTAAGACAGTATGTAAATTTTAAGGAAGTTAATTATTGGCTTCCCTGTACATTTTTGAGGAAAAATTAAAATATATGATACCTTTTCAAAGAGACCAATATGACAAACCGTCATGATAAGTTTTAAAAAAATATATATATTAAGCGAACTATGAATAATTTTTATACAATGTGTCCACGGATGGACTTGACTATACCTGTATTTAAAATTTCGAAAAAAGTTATTTTTCATTAAAGTTTTTGCTTAGTCTTAAAAGCCTAAAGCTATAATAAAATTGTCCCATATTATACAAGGTGCTCTTCAAACACAAAAATATAATTTTAAAGTATAAAAACTTTAAGAAAATATATTTTTGAAAAACTTAACTAAAAAGCATAAAAGAGTAATCAAAAAGTCCTATACATTAATTTCTTATCGCTCATCATTACTTGGAAAATAAGGTGTAAACTAAAATAAATGTTTTTCTTTTAATAACCAATTTATTTTACTTTTTATATGCATACAATATTAGGTAAAGTTAAAGTGTATATAAGTAGTTTACAAAAAGCAGTCAGGATATTTAAATAAGTAGTTAAACAAAATAATAATACCTGATTTTTGTCATTTCCTAAAATAACATTTTCAAAATTTTGAATATCTTTGTATATTATAAGGTTATTCAAACTTACATTTTCGAAATTTTGAATCTTCTTGTATATTATAGAGTAATTTTTTAATGTTCTTAATGTAAAAAATATTTTTGTTTCTAACATTAAACTTAATTTTCTTAAGAAACCCTATCCAACAGCAAAAAATATATTATATCTCGTTTGATAACTTGTGTAGGCTTTTTAATTAGGTAGTTTCAAAAATATGTTTTTCCATTTTTGTTTTATTATTAATGTAAATTTTGGCGATTTTAAACCACCCTGTCTATCCTACGGTAAGTTTTATTATGTCTTTTAGCATTTTAGACAAAACAAAAATGTTTATAAGTAACTTTTTATATCAAAAATATATAAAAATATTTTTTTACAGGTATTGTTAAGTCCGTTCGTAGACACACTGTATTATATCACAATACCTATAAATTTAATCTATTTAACTACCCAACATATTTTAAGTAAGGTTTTTCTTGGAAAATAGTTGAATTTACAGGGTGGTGCCTTTTCGTTGACCTTGCAGGGTATAGCGACAACTAAAAGAGATAGAACAAATCTGATTGCGCAATCTTAATTTCAATTTTTGAAACAAATTTAATGCTGAAATCAAATTATGGCCAACTTGATTCGTCTTGGAGATACAGGGTACAAACCTCTTTAAAATATCTTTGCAACGGTTATATAATATACAGGGTGTTTCATTAAAAAAATACTGATGATGGCCGTATTTGCGAAACTATTAAAAAATAGATATAATAAATGTGGTATTTCTTATAGCCTTTAGGGAGACTTTTCTATTGGTAATAAAATATACCGGGTGTTCCATTTAAAAAAAACTTTGTGTTATAACATTAAAATAAAAGTCAATGGAAAAAATGTACGTACGCCACTGAATTCGAGGAAAAATCCCAAAACTTTTCTATTTCAATTTTTCTCCTATCTTTAATATCAAACGAGTTACAAGTGCCTGGCCAAATTGACAAAATTTAAAAACACCCTGTATCTTCAAAACGAATCAAGTTAGCCATGGTTTGCTATTACCATTGAATTTGTTTTAAAAATTGAAATTAATATTGCGCAATCAGATTTGTTCTATTTCTTATAGTTTTCGCTATACTCGCAAAGGTCAACAAAAAGGCGCCACCCTGTAGAATAATTTTGGGTTTTTATTTTCAAATTAAAAACTCGATTTTCTGAAACCTGACATGAGTGTTTGTCAGCTTGGTCTCTTTAAAAAGTTAACTTACATTTTTTCTGTAAAATGTACAGGGGAGCCAATAATTAACCCCCTTAAAATTTACATGGGATTTCCTATGTTCCGTTCGGCGAAGCACCACCCGGTACGTTTATTAGGGTAATTAATTTCCGCAAAAGTTTTTCTTTTCTCGGTGCTCAGGTAAAATTTTTATCTACATGTAGAAAGAAAAATACCGACCAAGTTTGAGCTCTAATATTAATTTTGGGTACATTTACATTTGAACTTTTTCTATTTAAAATGCACGTTTTTTTTAATTTCCCTTTCTTACCCACGTTTTACTATATTAAGATTTTTTGACAAACCTTACGGCATATTTTACGCTCTTTCAAATTGCTTTAGTGTTTTTTTTTCTATAACTCGAAAAATTATTTAGTTTAAAAACATATATAATATTGTAAGAAAAACATGTAAGTACTCAACAAAAAGCCGTAGAAACAAAAATATTTTTTTACATTAAGAGCATAAAAAAATTACCCTATAATATACAAGAAGATTCAAAATTTCGAAAATGTAAGTTTGAATAACCTTATAATATACAAAGATATTCAAAATTTTGAAAATGTTATTTTAGGAAATGACAAAAATCAGGTATTATTATTTTGTTTAACTACTTATTTAAATATCCTGACTGCTTCTTGTAAACTACTTACATACTTTTTAACTTTACCTAATATTGTATGCATATAAAAAGTAAAATAAATTGGTTATTAAAAGAAAAACATTTATTTTAGTTTACACCTTATTTTTCCAAATAATGATGAGCGATAAGAAGATCTTACAAAATCTAATTATTAAATTAAGGCTATCCTAACTAGAAGGCAGTAGGCGCAATATAAAATCTGCAAAGTTTCCCCTGTCTTGCTTTCATATACTAAGAACTTAACAGCAACTTACCTAACTAAACTTTTTAATATACCTTATCAATAATACAATACAACAGGTTTTTAACTTTTTTTTTAAAAGTAATTCTATTGTTAAAAAAATATATATTATTGTAAGAAAATATGTAAGTACTCAACAAAAAGTAAAATTTAAATAGCATGATAATTCCTTTTTAACGTTTTAAGCCGTAAAAATATTTGTTAAGTCATCAAATCTTTGTCGAGGAACCATTTTTATAAGTCGACATTTTTTTCTCTTTTTTTTTTGCGGTTTGCTCCAAAAATAAGAACAAAAAAATGCTTCTTAAAATTGTATTTTGACGACTTCTACCGGCGAACCATTTTAAGTTACAAAAAAACACTAAAGCCATTTTAAAGAACGTGAAATATGCCGTTAAGTGCATCAGAACCATTTACAATATAGTAAAAACTGGATATGCATTAAAAATTTCAAAAAAAAAACATTTTATTTTGTAAATTTCAAATTAAAATGGTATGTACTTTAAATTAATATTAAGAGCTTAAATTTGGTGGGAAACTTTCTTTCTACATGTTGATTAAAAAAAAACAGTCTTTGCTTAAGAACCGAAAAAAACTTTGCAGAAATAAATCACCATAACGTACCTATATATTATTATTTACATATGTAATGACAACCTAAGCATCACCATAACGTACCTATATATTATTATTTACATATGTAATGACAACCTAAGCATCAGATTATCCTTTTTCCTTACTTTCTGGAACCATACTTTAATCTCACAAAATCTAAGGGCTCTAAATTAAGGCTATCCTAACTAGAAGGCAGTAGGCGCAATATAAAAATCTGCAAAGTTCCCCTGTCTTGCTTACATATACTAGGAACTTAACAACAACTTACCTAACTAAACTTTTAATATACCTTATTAATGATACAATACAACAAGTTTTATACTAATTTTTTTAAAGTAATTCTACTTTGAAGTTAAACCCTAACGGAACACTGCCAATGTTAAATAATATATAATGACATAATACATTTTTTAGGATATACGATTTAACTCTAACCTCACAAGATATTTTACGTTTTATGTCAAGTACATCCGCATATACTTTAAAGGCTACTAGCCATTTCCATAGCCAATACACCAGTTCTAGGACTAGTGCCAGTTGAACTTTGCCGTCCTTAAATTCATTACGTTTTGTCCGGAGCAAAATTAAGGTGCGCATTTCTCTTTTCTACGGACAGTTGAATTGAATAAGGCTGTGATACATTACTTCTACCTAATCTATTATATAATTTCGTTCTGTTCAATAGGAGGCCGAAAATTCATTGAAAAATAAATTTTCTTTTTAGGAAAAATATATTGGGCAATAAATTTATGTTTAACAAATATTTGGAAATGGAAAAATAATAGTCCAGGTTTTGAGGTTGTAGCCTGTAGACTTGTTTACGCATAGAGTCAATTATGTCGTACTTAGAAAGTGCCTGAAAAACTTCTTTAAAAATTTAAATCTATAGTTAACAATTTGGTCACCATTTTTAAGATTTAAATTAAAAGAAATAAAATAATATATGCTAACAGGCAAACACTATTTATAGCAAACATATTTTAATTAGGTCTTTTTAAATTTATTTTAGATTTATGTATAAAATTTTAAAACTTATACTTTTTATTTTTTTAGGTCTCTTCTTTAGATTCGCAAAGATTATTGAACTGCGTGAACTCTATAGGTAAAGATGGTCCACATTTAATTCATTCTGAAAGTAATACCGCAAAGTACACAAAAATGATAAAGTAAATAAACCCTTTTGTGAACAATGATTTATTGCAGCACGCCACGTGACACCGGTTTTATGGCAGCACAGAGGAGAACTAAGAGGATGTTTTTAAGTACGTGACATGTGTTTTAACAGTGTTTTTTCTATTTATCTAAAAAATATGAAATCAGGCTCTGTCTGCGCCATGTGCCTTCAGAAAGGTTTGTTTACTTTATCAATTTTTGTGTACTTGGCGGTATTGTTTTCAGAATGAACTAAATGTTGACCCATCTATATGCTGAATATCTAAATGTTAAGGAGGACAAGTTTGATAAAGTTTTACTTTACAGTATTAAGTATCAAATTATTTTGTTTTTAAATTACTGAAGAATCAAGGATTAAAGAGTTTTGTTTTTGCTCTGATCAAACAGGTTATTTTGTTATATTTCACTTTAACCAAATCATATCCTAATAAGGTTCTTTTTATGTCAATTCCTTCTAGTTTAATACCACTCTTTGTCATTACGTTTTATGATTTAAATACCTGTTCTTATCCAGTGTGATTTTTTTTGTCTGGTAATAAAATTAATAACAAATTAAGGCGGCAATAAGCTTTGTGATTTTTAAAGCTTTTTAATTTACAAGGTACAATAACTTTTTTTTAATTTTTGAATTTACATAATACACTCCTGGCCAAAAAAACCGGACACACAAAATTTTCTCAAAGTTTGATGTCTCGTAACTTTTTATTTTTAGTTCGATTTGTATCCATTTTTTACCAGTTTGTAGATCATATCATTAAGAGCTTGCTGAATTTTGCAAAATTGCCTTACATTGTGATTAGATGGAATTATACCGGAGTAAATCAAAATGTTGTTTTTTTGATGCAAGTTAAGACACGCTGTGGTAAAAACTGATGGCCGTCTTTTATTTAAATGTAGAGTAACATGAAGAGGAAATAATTCTCTACAATTTGTTTTTGATTCATCTCGATATATTTATTCTGAAAGAAAACACACATTTTAAAAGAAAATAATGCAATTTATCTGCAAAAAATTACAAAGTACCGATTAATCAACTTATGCCCGGTTTCTGAACATTTGACGTTATCGAAAGAATAACTATATAATACATAAACTTATTCATCCGATAACTTTGTACGAGTTTCTAGTTTTTATTTTAAATGTATTATGTTAAGTTGATATATGTATGATTATGATAATAATAAATATAGTTTAAATTAGTGTACATTACATGGAGCTAATTATTCATAATAAAAATTTGTAACCCTTTATTCCTTATAAAAGTTTTTTTCTATTTTGACTTCTAAAAATAAAATTAAACTAGTTAATTAAGATGGTGGCAATGAGACAGTGTGATAATGGAATGTCATAAATTTTATTTCAATAAAAAATTATATTTGAATTGGTCCAATAACTGAACCGACAAACTTTAAGGGACATAAAAGAAAAAAATATTTTTTACCACTGTCGTCCATAAGGGGTTTAGGGTAAATATTTTTTAAGAAAAAATGGTACCCCACTGCATTTTTCTAAAATAAAAACCTTTTAAATACCCGTTTAGAAAAAATTTGATCTCCTGACTTTTTTTTGTTTGATGTACGGTTTTCGCGTAAATAAATAAAAACCATATTTCTTGACATGGTCAAATCCCTATCTAATTAAACAATAAATAACAAAGGTTATTTTTTACTGTAGAATTTAAAATTAGCAATAGGAAATGACCATGCCAAAAAATGGTTTTAATTTTTATGCAAAAACCGTTCATCAAACAAAAAAATGTCAAAATACCAAATTTGTTCTAAACTAAATGGGGATTTAAAAACTAATAATGCTTTAGAAAAATGCAGTGGCATACCATTTTTTTCTTAACAAATATTTATCCTAAATCCCTTATGAACGACACTGGTAAATTTTTTTTCTGGTATGTCGAAAAATGTCTTCTGGTGCATAGAAGACGTCTTCCAATTTTATTAAAAATATCTTGATTGGTATAAAAATTATTATAAAAAAACGATAATTTTTTAAAATTTTTAACATCCCATAGTTCAAAAACTAAGACGTTTAGGACATATGTTCATATGAAGTTTTTTCTTATTTTTCATTATATTACTCTTTAAAGTTTGTCGGTTGAGTTACTGGACACCCTGTATAAATAGGAACATGTTCAAATTAATTCTAAAATAGTTTTGATAATTTTATGAACTATTTTTATTGCCCTTTTCTTAATTTACTGCTTTACCTTTATTTTTAAATATGGTAGATAAAATAAAAACATAAATTGTTTCTAGAGAGCAGACATCTTTATTAGTAGAAACAAAAATGACATTAAAAAAAAAAATTGATCTAACCTTATTAATAAAAAAAAGTCTAATTTTACATTTGTTCCCATATTTATATGGAATATAAAGAGTGAAAACAATACTAACTAAAATGATTTTCAATTAAATGTCTTCTTAGTGCATTTCCCCTACATTATTTTGCATATTAACATCATTGGGATCAACCATTTTTATTGGTGCTTCTTCTGCGGGACCTATAAAATCATCATTTTTTAATATTGCCATATTATGCAAAACTGCTGTGGCAACAATCACTGTTAATGTAGTATCTAATTTCGTTCTAAGTCCTAAGGAGAGACAAGCAAATCTTCTCTTCCATACACCAAACGTACGCTCTATGGTATTGCGTGTTCTGATTTGGGCTGTATTGTAATTATTCTCTGGTACTGTAGTCGGATTTAATAGAGGTGTTAATAAATAATCCTTACAGCTGTATGCACTGTCACCTAACAGATACCCTCCAGGAAAATCACCAGCTTCTAATTTTGCGCAAAGTAATGATGCATTAAATACTGTGCTATCATGGGTTGAACCAGCCCATCGAGCAACAATATCTCTTATCATTAGGTGAGAATCACATACTGCTTGGACATTTACAGAGAAATACCCTTTTCTGTTACGATACAGCTCCGCATTATCACCTCCAGGGGACTGTATAGGTATGTGTGTTCCATCAATGGACCCAATTACATTAGGAAACCTTGCTATATTGTAAAATCCCGTTTTTACAACCCTTACTTCCTGTGCACTGTTTGGCATATGAACAAATTGTGGTCGAAGTCTTGCTATCTCGCTACTGACTCTTTGAATAATCCTACAGACTGTTGTTTTGTGGATATTGCAGTCATCACCAATTAAAATATGAAATGAACCTAGAACAATAAAAATAAGCAAGTTATATACATAAGGAAAACTGTACAAATAATATGTGAATTTAGGTAAAAACACATTCGAAATGTACTAACCTGTTGCATAAAAACGAAGAGTTATTAAAAGTTGTTCTATTACTGACAATGTATTTGTTCTGTTGCTTAATACTTCTATATTATTTCCTATTAGCTCTCTCAAGAAGTTTACAGTTTCTTTTGTTAAACGAAATCTGTCCCGAAATTCCGAATCACCATACTTTGCATACTGATCTTCCCTTTCGCGATATTGTCTAGGCCGTTCTATATTTCCAACTATTTCCAAGTATTCTTCATCTGAAGAAGAACTAGAGTAGTCCATTTTGGGTTTTTTGTAATGAAAGTTAAATATTTACTTTACACAACACAAAAAAACAAACTGCTATTTTTATTCACAATTTAGAAAGTTAGGTTATGGGTGGTTATGTGATACTTATCGGAAAGATATCTGCCGATATTTCTTTGGATATATGTTCGATAACTTATGTGACAGATAAAATTTATCCGGTGGTTTAGAAACTCAACTGTGTAGTCTATCGGGGTTTATCGGCTTGTTAACTATATTTAACAGATATCTTGTTGTTCAGAAACCGGGCATTAAACAAGCAAACAAACACTAATATTGTGTATTGCCTCCTCGGGCTCTAATAACTGCTGCCATGCGACGTGGTAAGCTCAGAATACAGTCGTCCATTGCCCTTTGCGGAATGTTTTCCCACTCTTCAAGAAGAGCCATCCGAAGATTTGGAATTGTCTCTGGTTGTCGGTTGCGAATAATCCTTCCTAACATGTCCCACACATGCTCGATCGGGTTTAGATCAGGACTACGTGGAGGCCACTCTAATCGCTGAACGTCCATTTCATCCAGATATTCATTGACGATTCTTGCAATATGGGGCCTGGCGTTATCGTGCATTAAAGAAAATTTTTCACCAACAAATGGAGCAAAAGGAATGACGTGGTCCGCTAAACATTCCTCGATATAACGGTTAGCATTTAAAGCACCGTTTTCAATTAAAACGAGGTCTGTATGGGCGTGTAATGAAATTCCAGCCCACACCATGATACTGCCGCCTCGAAAGGTGTTCTTGGAGATATACAACATTCAGAAAATCGTTCTCCTGGTCTTCTCCAGACTCGCTCTCGTCCATCCGGTGAACGCAAACAAAAACGTGATTCATCGGTGAATAGCACACGCCCCCACTCTTCGGCAGTCCAGTCTCTATGTTCACGTGCAAAATTTAAGCGTTGAACACGATGCACTTGTAGTAAAGCAGGGCAAGCAGCTGGTCGTCTTGACATCAATCCCCCTTCATGTAATCTACGGCGGACGGTTCGTTCAGAAACTCTTGTGCCACGTACGTTTTCAAGTCGACGACGAATGACAGTGGATGTTACTCCGCGGTCCCGTAAAGCAGTTAGAGTAACAAAATGATCATCCTGTGGATTTGTTACTCGTGGTCTCCCTGATCCTAAACGTCGCGTCGTGTGTACTCACCGGTCTGACGAAAGCGACTGATCGCATCTTGTATAGTGCTCTTGGGTCTGCCCAAGAAATTTGCAATATAGCGTATATCACGACCATCGTCATTTAGTGCAACAGCTCGTGCAACATCTTCTGACCGCATATTAAGAAAATGCTTAATGACACTACACCGTCAGTTTTGACAAGACATACAAATTAACAGAAACAATAATCGCATGCACCGTTACTACGCAACAGAGCAACAATGCTGCTTGATTAAAATGTAATGTTTTTAATTTTTCTACCCATAAATTGCATTATTTTCTTTTAAAATGTGTGTTTTCTTTCAGAATGAAGATATCGAGATGATTAAAAAAACAAAATGTAGAGAATTATTTCCTCTTCATGTTACTCTACATTTGAATAAAAGACGGCCATCAGTTTTTACCACAGCGTGTCTTAAACTTGCATCAAAAAACAACATTTTGATTTACTCCGGTATAATTCCATCAAATCACAATGTAAGGCAATTTTGCAAAATTCAGCAAGCTCTTAATGATTTGATCTACAAACTGGTAAAAAATGCATACAAATCGAACTAAAAATAAAAAAGTTACGAGACATCAAACTTTGAGAAAATTTTGTGTGTCCGGTTTTTTTTGTCCAGGAGTGTATAAGATAAAAAAAATATCTAATAGGAGAGGATATTGTTGAGAATCGCTTAGACTCTCGTTTCTCTTCCTATTTTTTAAAACTACAAAAACTACATTAAAACGCAACCTCTAATTGGTCTGGTATCTATGTATCACTCAATACAAACATATAAATCTAAAATGTTAACTGAGCTAATTAACGCTCTTTCAAAACTGCTTTTAATCCTTCAGTCGATTAAAAAGATTTTGGTTTCGAGTTTATGTATTTTTTCTCCTGTGAAAATTTGAACGTTAGAACGATAACACCAATATAAACTCCGTTTACCATTACCTTCAGTCTTTTAAGTGTAGCATTCACTTTTACTGAATTTGTTAGCTATCGAATGCTACGTATATTTTCAAATACTACATATGGGTTTGAATAGTTTGAATAAATATTTTGTTTTTCCTTTAGATATTTAATGGATAATAGATGTCATAATAAGTTAATACCTACTTGCCTCAGTATAAATAAGTAAAAACAAAAAAACAGACGGTCTAAGGGTTTTGTTATTTTTCATTTCATATTGTTTTGGTTATTGGTTAAGTAATTTCTGTGTTTCGATACCCTTGTTAACAATACATCTGGATTGCATGTTTAGTCATAATTTTTATTAAATAGGGCTCCAAGACGTTCTTTTCTGGGGTTTCATGTCAAAAATGTAAACAAACTTATGATTATCTTAGCTGTCAGATTTGAGGTTATATTGTTCCGTCTTTCTAATTCAATTGTCTCTCTATTGTCTGGCAATTGCCGCGTAGCAACGCCATTAGGAAAGAAGTATCGAATATTTTACTTAAAAATCTAACCCATTTGCCCTAATGTCAAAATTTCGAACTTTCAAGGTCTTCTCGAAGGCCGTTGAGACACTTGTTGAATGATATGGTCTTTTCCTGCCCGACTCTAAAGCGGCGAGGAAGTCGCTGGCAGTCCTTTTCTTTTTTTTTTTTGCCCAAAACCCCTAAATGATTTGAAGAAGGGTTGGACGTTTTAGAAGGGTGATTTTAATTCCTTATGGTAAGTTGATTCGTTTTCTTTCGAAAATCACCAGGGTTTAAAAACCATGTGTCTAATTTTTTAGGATCTGTAAAAAGGATTGGGATTCACCTTTTTACGCCGTAGAATTTGGTTATTTTTTTATCATCAATGAGACAGTTTCACCAATGAGGTATGTAAACTTTATTAAAAATTTAATTATTTAACAAAATAAGTAATGCGGGCATTTCTTCTTTTTAGGGTTTTATTCAAGTTTCCAGTTTTATTTAAGTTTCCAGTTTAAATCTCAAGTTTAAGTATGAGGCTTTTTCTTCAATTGATAAATTTTTTTACCAACCAATGGGTGTTGGTTTTGGACGTTTTCTTCAGTCGATTTTTGATGTATGCTGACCGTTTTTATTTAAACTAATCCTTGCTGGTTTAGTCCAGAGCTGTATATAGTTGTACATAAGCAGAGATGAGATATCCAAGAAGTCAACTTTAGTTTTGAGAGAACAAGACAACGAGGGATAACCGATCAGGCCAGATTTTTAAATTACTATAATATTGTTTATAATTAACATACCTATTTTCTAAAATAACTATTTCAAATTCTTTTATTAATAAAAAAAATAGAGAGAGACTCTCAATTTACATTATAAACATAAATTTTAACAACTTTTGTGATGCCTTCTCGGTAATTTTTTTATTTCACTCTATAAAAGTCTCCCATGCGCCAAGGTTCTAGAACACTTCGCTAGTAGGGACCCCTTTTTAATTAAAGCTAATTTTAAACTTGAAATTGCCAAGAGTGGCTAGGTACTATTATTTTTTATTCCTTTTTATAACCTCGTGTAAAACGTTCTCATATTTTTTATTGTACAAAATTAAGTATAAATAACTATTTTTAATTTATTTAAAAACCTATACAGGGTTCAATTAAAATAAAAGATTTAGTGGTTTTGGATAACCCCTTTTGTTTTATTCCTAACCAGGTGCTTCCAATTTCTCTTAAAATACCAACTGTGTTTACTACTTAAGTGTTTCCTAGATGTACACTGAGTATTCCCTCTAAATAATAAATCTAGGTGGCGCCCAATATTCTTTTAAAAAACAAGAAGAAAAGGATATACAATCGATCCGGAGTGGTCGACTTACCCTGCCTCCGACACAAGAGCTGCCGTTCGCACTGTGAAAAAGCTACCAGTAAAAGGTACGCCACACAAAATGACGCCCTAAAGCGTGGGGCTTTGTATATCCTTTTTTTATATAAATTTTCTATTTTTTTTTCATAAAATTGAAAGCACTGGTTTGGTAATAAGTACTACAGGGTGTTAATTTAAATTTAAAGTCTTTCTTTACTTTTGTTTGCATTAAGTAATATTTAGCTAAAAATTTTTAATTAAATTCAAATCTCTGCTTATACTTTCATAACCTAATTTTTATTTATTGATATTTTTTATCGAATAACTAAGAGTTGGCAAATTTTTATACGAAACCCTCATTGGTTAAAATTTTATTGGTCAATATCCATTGTTAGTATTTTTTTTGCATCCTTAGTGCAAGGATTTGGTATGTTTTAAGGTATCGTAAAGAAGCTAGTCGAGATAGATTACTTTATAGTTTCCCTTAAACATTTTTATATAGGTACGGTCTAATTATTATTACTTATATGGTTACATTGTTTTTCTGCATCTACAATTAATTAGCTTTGGCCAGCCATTTATTTCTTTCTCTTAAACTTAGACAAAGTTGTGAATGATATAGGCCTTTATAATTTTTTATGAGACAGTCATTACTCTTTTCAAATTTTTTTTACGTTTGATACTTATAAAAAAATTTTCAAGTTTTATACAGGGTGTTTTACACATTATTTTTTTGCTATTGTTCATGCAGTGACTTGAATTCTTTTATGGTAAATTTTTTTATCAGCATATAGAATGGTGTTGAATATATACAGGTTGGATTTTTTTAATTTCTGAATTAAATTAAATTCATTATACCAGGTGAAACAAATATTTTGATTCCATACTTGCATTTTTAGGATTTTTTTATTTGAAACTTGTTAGTGTCATATATATATATACAGGGTGGCACAAATATTTTGTTTCCATAATTTAATTTTTTTAAATTTTTAATTTAATTGATTTTTGGCTGTTGTTTCCCACAATTTAAAATATTTTAATTTTTCATTTTAATTCTTTGAAAATTTAATTTTTTCTGAAATTTAGTTATAAAGTTATTATCATTTGTCATCATGGACGTGTATGGTTTTCAACCAAATCATTTATTAGAGGCCGAACTTGACTACGAGCTTAAAATTCGTCTAGTTACTTCAAACCGGTTAGTTGCAGACAAGCGTAAAATATTGTCACGTCTTTTAAAAGGAGAACGGTCGGAACCGGGAAAAAATATAAATTTAACTCTTTGCACTCTAGTTTTTGCAGAAGAAAAGGTTGCCATCGAGCGTAGTATTGCTTCTATTGAAAGAGTGATAGATGATTTTGACGGGAATGCAAATGATTCAGCTTTTGCTAGAATCAAATCGCGTTTAGCTCATGTAATCGGTCGTGTAAAAAGAATTCCTCTACCTGCAGATGAAACAGAAGCTGCTCAAATTTTTTCTTATGCGCAAGAAACAACCGCGACTTGTTTGCTGTTAGAGTCAAATCTTTTGACAAGGTCACACCTGGCCAAGAGCCTGAACTTTTGACAACCGCCGTCCCTGTCATTAATGTAGCTGCACCGATTGTACACTGTGCAACTCGTAACTTACCAATTAGCGAATGGCAAGTCAGCTTTAATGGCGAGTCTAAAAACTTTATCCTTTTTTAGAAAGATTAACAGAATTGGCGCAGGCGCGTAATGTTTCAAATCAAGATTTATTTAATTCTGCTGCGGAATTCTTCGTCGGTGACGCGTTCGCGTGGTACCGAAGTATTAAAACTTCAGTACAAGATTGGGATTCTTTAGTAGCTCGATTAAAGAAAGATTTTTACATGATGACATTGATGATGAACTGTGGGAACAGATTAAGAAAAGGAAACAAAAGAAAAATGAATCAACAGTAGTTTTTATAGCTCATTTACAGGCTCTTTTTGCCAGATTATCCCGACCTCCTGTAGAAGTTTCTAAAATTAAACATATTAAAGGAAATCTTTTGCCAGAATTTATTAGTCGTTTAGCCTTATGTAATATTAATACAGTTGCGGAACTTTCTGATTTGTGTCGAAAGCTGGAAGAAGCTGATTATCTTAAGGATAAGAGTAGACCAAAAGAGGAAGTTTCCAGTTTTGAGCAAAATAACAATTCTTTTAATAAATTTCGCAACTCAGGTGGAAAGTGGAATAATAATAGCAATAATCGTAAAGTTAATAATCAGTCATCTCAAAGTAATTTACCACATTCTTCTCCGTCTGGTTCCCAAAATAGAAATAGTAATCAAAATGTTTCTTTAGCTAAAAATAAAGATAATAAACCTAAATCTTCATTAGTCTGTTGGAATTGTAAATTAGCTAATCATACTTATTTAAACTGTAAAGCTCCAAGGAGTATGTTTTGTTTTAAGTGCGGGGAGGCAAATGTCAAAACTTCAACATGCCCTAAGTGTTCAAAAAACTAATAAGGGAGGTGTCTCCAAGAGGCAGACTCACTTTTCCCTTAAGGACCGCCTCTTCTAATTTTAATAAACCTTCTAAAAATTCTTTTAATTCTAAAACTTTTTATAAAAATCCTTCACATTTAAATTCTTTAAGTTCAATTCAAGATTCAGTTAAGAAAAATTATTTTAACCAGACAGATTGGAAAATTTGGCTAAAAAGAGTTTCTGAGTTTATGAGTTCAAATAAAACTTCTTTATTTTCTGATAGAAATCAAGTTTCACCTTTATTTGTTAATAAACACTTAGATAATAGACCGTATATAAATGTTAAGTTAATGGATATTGATATTACTGTCTTATTGGATTCTGGTGCTACTTCTTCTGTAGTAGGTTCAAGAGGAGTTGAAATTTTAGGTCAATTAGGTCTTAAGATTTTTCCGGCTAAGATTAGAAATATTTGTACTGCTGATGGTAAGCAACAGTATGTCAAGGGTATGGTTGACTTGCCACTTGTTGTTGACAATTGTTGTCAAGTTATTAATGCGTTAGTGGTACCGTCTTTACCACAGCCTTTTATATTTGGGTGTGATTTTTGCGAAAAAATTTGGGATTTTAATCAATTTTCGAAATAATTCATGGCACGTGCAGACTAGGTGTAATAAGTCTGAATTAAATGTTTTAGATAATACTTCAGGCAATTCGTTTATTGAATCTTTTCCTTGTTTAAATTCTCTGGATGACCTCTCTCGAAAAGATCATTTACAGGCAGAAAAGGTGATAGCTTCTTTTGAAGAAATTAATAGTGAAGACAGGTTGGGTCGCACAAATAAAATCACATTGACCATCGATACAGGTGATGCTCCTCCATTTAAGAAAAGACCTTTTCCAATGTCTCCGTACATGTCAAAAATTCTTAATGAAGAGCTAGATGAGATGCTAAAGTTAGGCGTTGTTGAACCAAGTCAAAGCGCGTGGTGCTCACCGGTCTTGTTGGTTAAAAAACCAAGTGGAGAATACAGATTGTGCTTCGATGGACGCCCGCTTAATAATTTAAGTAAACAGGATAGTTATCCCATGCCAAATATAGATCGAATTCTTACTTCACTTCGTCATGCTAAGTATATTTCTTCAATTGACCTTCGTAAAGCTTTTTGGCAAATTCCGTTAGATGAATCGTCTAAGGAAAAAACAGCTTTCGCAGTTGTTGGTAGAGGCCTTTTTCAGTTTGTTACGATGCCTTTTGGTCTTAAGAATGCTGCGCAGACTCAGCAACGTTTAGTTGATGCAATTTTTGGTCCTCGTTATGAGCCAAATATATTTACATATTTGGATGACATTTTAGTAGTTTCAGAAGATTTTGATTCTCATCTTCGGTTGTTGTCAGAAGTTAAAGAGAAACTCAAAGAAGCTGGTTTGACAATTAATTTAAAAAAGTGCGATTTTTTCAAAACTACTTTAAAATTTTTAGGCTATGTTGTGGGTTCGAATTCTTTACGTACTGACCCTGAAAAGGTATCCGCAATGGTTAATTACCCGAGGCCCAGAACTACTACCGAGATTAAACGTTTCGTTGGTCTTTGTTCTTGGTATAGGAGGTTTATAAAGGATTTTTCAACATTGATGTCTCCGATCAACGATCTTTTAAAAGGTAGAAAAAAGGGGCAACCAATTCAGTGGAATAGTGCTGCAGAGGATTCGTTCATCAAAATCAAACAACTTTTAGTTTCAGCTCCTATTTTGTCTCAACCAGATTTCTCTCAGCGTTTCTATATTCAAAGTGATGCTAGCCAAACTGGTCTTGGCGGAATCTTAACTCAGGTAATTGATGGTGAAGAAAGAGTCATTGCTTATGCAAGTAGATCATTATCCAGGGCAGAGCGTAATTACTCTGTGACTGAGCGCGAATGTCTTGGGGTTCTGTTTAATATTGAAAAGTTTCGTGGTTTTATTGAAGGGGCTCATTTCACTGTCATTACTGATCACTATAGTTTATTGTGGCTCAATTCACTTCAAAATCCAAGTGGAAAGTTAGCACGTTGGGCTGTTCGACTTAGACAGCATAATTTTGACATACAACATAGGAAGGGAGATCAACTGAAAGTCGCAGATGCTCTATCACGAATTCCAAATCCAGAGGATCCTGAAGATTCTAGAGGTAGTGCTGATGAAGAGGTAGTTGTTGGTACGTTGGACATAGACCGTATTGATCCGTGGTATGATAACTTACGTCAGAAAATTTTAGACTCACCTGATAATTATCCACAATGGAAAGTTGAAAATGACTTTGTTTTTAAGTTTGTTCCGAATTGTTTGCCTATAAAAGTTAATATTCCGGAGTGGAAGTATTTGGTTCCTAAACCTCAACGAGTTGAGATCATCGATTCTTGTCACAGCCCTCCAAGTTGTGGTCACTTTGGTTTTTATAAAACTTTTCATCGGTTGCAAGAACGATATTATTGGCCCAAGATGCGTCAAGATGTCTTAAGGTTCGTGAAGAGTTGTGAAACTTGTGGAGCTCAAAAGGCACCAAATAGCTCTCCTATGGGATATATGGGTAAGGAAAAATCTGTTAGTTATCCTTTCCAGGTCATAGCTGTAGATCTGATTGGTCCTCTTCCTCGTTCAAAGAAAGGGAACAAATGGCTTTTGGTTGTGGCATGTTGGTTCACAAAATATACCTTGTTATTTCCTTTAAGAAGTTCTAAGACACGTTACATTGAGGATATTTTAGAAGATAAAGTTTTTCATGTTCATGGTCCACCATCTATTTTAATATGTGATAATGGTACACAGTTCACTTCTAAAACTTTCAAAAATTTAAGTACCACTTATGATTTCAATATTCGATTTAATCCGGTATACTCACCCCAATGTAATTTTGTTGAGAGGAATAATAGGACTATTGGTACGGCAATTCGTAGTTACATTGACAGTCATGACAATTGGGATAAACACATAGCTAAAATTCAACAAGCCATTAATACGTCAAAGCATGAGGTCACAGGTTTTACTCCTGCATTTTTAGTGTATGGTAGACATATTCCGTTGTCTGGAAATTATTATAAAGATTTGAATTTAGACGTCAGAGTAGACGATGAAATAATTCCAGGTGATAGAGATGGCTATGCTGCTAATTTGCAGGGCTTAAAAGATATTTTTGTTGATGTCAGGAATAGGATCCATAAGGCCTATGAGCGTAATTCTCGCCAATACAATCTTAGAAAACGAGATATTTCTTTTAATGTGGGCGATCATGTATGGCGCCGAAATAAAATCCTCTCTAGTGCTGTAGATAAATTTACCTCTAAATTAGTTCCCAAATATGTTCATTGTGTAGTTCGTAAGAAACTTTCTAATCTTGTTTATGATTTAGATAATGTGGACGGTTCCAAAGCTGGAAAGTGGCACATTAAAGACCTAAAACCTTTCAATTCTCCTACATTAGACTCTTCTGATTCTGATCTTTCAGAAGAAGAGTAATTTTATCGTATTTTCAGTATTTAGTTGCAAAATTGGGAGTATAGCTCCATATCTATCATTTTTATGATAATTATTTCGTTTCCATTTTGGAGAGTGGCCATATCCAAAGTGTATTTCTTTTATAAAGTTTCCATTTTTATAGTTTTTGACTCAACATACCAAAGTCGGTTGTTTGAGTAGTTAGAGTTTTCCTTGTGGAAGAATAGTATTGGTATTTTGCAACTTATTTATTAACCATATAGTTCTTTTCTAAAACATTTTTTAGGAAGAATATTTAGAGATAACTTTTACAGTTTTTGCTTGTTGAAGCATGTTTTGGTTTATGCTTTAAAGTTAAGATATACAGTTTTTCTTGCTTTTTGAAGCATATTCAGGATATTCCGTTATAGCAGTTATTTTATTTTTTTTGCAAGTTTAATTATACTTTGCTTTTTGTTTGTGGTTAACAGACGCTGGGGACTGATGCAAATCGTTGCATTGCACGTTCACTCCCGTGTGAGTGACAGCAGTTTGCATGGCTGGCGAAGGCGATAAGTGTTCTGCTGAGGCGAAAGCCAAGTCGGTGTCTAAGCCCAGGCGATTGCCTGATTTTTTGTTTTTGATTTTTGGCTAGGCTTAGACTTAATGTTGGTCGCCGGCGCGAGTATAGAGCGAGTTTTGCCCAGGATGGATTTGAATGTCCGAGTCGCTGTGTAAACAGATTCTGGTCTGTCCGCCAAAATATGTTAAGCCCAAACCAAGTTCAGTAAAACTTTGCAGTTATATTTTTTTTGCCTTGTGAGGCGATTGAACTTTATGTTCAATCATTTTGATTTTTTGTTCACCAACAATCCTTGTAAATATTTAGGAGAGTCTTTGGGAACACTGTCTGGTGTGTGTAGGTGGAAGGTTCTTTGGGATTCGCAAATGCAGGTGACAACTTCAAGTCGTTGCATTGCACGTTCACTCCCGTGTGGGTGACAGCAGTTTGCATGGCTGGCGAAGGCAATAAGTGTTCTGCTGAGGTGAAAGCCAAGTCGGTGTCTAAGCCCAGGCGGTTGCCTGATTTTTTTGTTTTTGATTTTTGGCGAGGTTTAGACTTAATGTTGGTCGCCGGCGCGAGTATAGAGCGAGTTTTGCCCAGGATTGATTTGAATGTCCGAGTCGCTGTGCAAACAGATTTTGATCTGTCCACCAAAATTTGTCAAGCCCAAAAACCAGGTTCGATTAGACCTTGCAGTTGTTTTTTTTTTCTTTGTGAGGCGACTGAACTTTATGTTCAAATTTTTTATTTTTTGTGTTCACCAAACACTTGTAGATAGATATTTGTAGGTGAAAGTTCTATTTTGAATGAAATAGAATTCATTGTAAATTTTTGAAATTGACCATGTTGTCTATAGTAAATATATTTAATACAGTTATAGGAATTTTCATTTTCAATGTTTCATTTTGAGACTTATATATATTTCCTTTTTTATTTCAATTTAAAGTCTAAATTGTAACCTGATCTTGTTGGCTTTTCTTTAGTAAAATCAAATTTTTCCTTATTTAATTTTGGAGTTGATTGGACGAGCTTTTAACCGATTGTGACTTTTACCGAATCTGACTTTCCCCGAAGTTGACTTTTCTTTTTCTCTACTTTAAGTGTTTTACCGATGGTGCCTTCCGCAAAGGACGAGTGATACGCGTAGATATCAACCCAGTCATACTTCCCAAAATTATTGTTGAGGATTCTTCCAAAATTATGACCGAAATTCTTCCAAAGTTTTTTTATTAGTCTCCAGGATTATTTTAAAGATGCTTTTAAGATTGCTTTCAAAATTGATTCCAGTATAATTCTGAAATTATAATTAAAATTAAGTTAGAAATTTATTTAAATATCCTATCAGGATAGTCTATTTTTTTTCGGAGAGGGGTAAATGTAGCATTCACTTTTACTGAATTTGTTAGCTATCGAATGCTACGTATATTTTCAAATACTACATATGGGTTTGAATAGTTTGAATAAATATTTTGTTTTTCCTTTAGATATTTAATGGATAATAGATGTCATAATAAGTTAATACCTACTTGCCTCAGTATAAATAAGTAAAAACAAAAAAACAGACGGTCTAAGGGTTTTGTTATTTTTCATTTCATATTGTTTTGGTTATTGGTTAAGTAATTTCTGTGTTTCGATACCCTTGTTAACAATACATCTGGATTGCATGTTTAGTCATAATTTTTATTAAATAGGGCTCCAAGACGTTCTTTTCTGGGGTTTCATGTCAAAAATGTAAACAAACTTATGATTATCTTAGCTGTCAGATTTGAGGTTATATTGTTCCGTCTTTCTAATTCAATTGTCTCTCTATTGTCTGGCAATTGCCGCGTAGCAACGCCATTAGGAAAGAAGTATCGAATATTTTACTTAAAAATCTAACCCATTTGCCCTAATGTCAAAATTTCGAACTTTCAAGGTCTTCTCGAAGGCCGTTGAGACACTTGTTGAATGATATGGTCTTTTCCTGCCCGACTCCAAAGCGGCGAGGAAGTCGCTGGCAGTCCTTTTCTTTTTTTTTTGCCCAAAACCCTAAATGATTTGAAGAAGGGTTGGACGTTTTAGAAGGGTGATTTTAATTCCTTATGGTAAGTTGATTCGTTTTCTTTCGAAAATCACCAGGGTTTAAAAACCATGTGTCTAATTTTTTTAGGATCTGTAAAAAGGATTGGGATTCACCTTTTTACGCCGTAGAATTTGGTTATTTTTTTATCATCAATGAGACAGTTTCACCAATGAGGTATGTAAACTTTATTAAAAATTTAATTATTTAACAAAATAAGTAATGCGGGCATTTCTTCTTTTTAGGGTTTTATTCAAGTTTCCAGTTTTATTTAAGTTTCCAGTTTAAATCTCAAGTTTAAGTATGAGGCTTTTTCTTCAATTGATAAATTTTTTTACCAACCAATGGGTGTTGGTTTTGGACGTTTTCTTCAGTCGATTTTTGATGTATGCTGACCGTTTTTATTTAAACTTATCCTTGCTGGTTTAGTCCAGAGCTGTATATAGTTGTACATAAGCAGAGATGAGATATCCAAGAAGTCAACTTTAGTTTTGAGAGAACAAGACAACGAGGGATAACCGATCAGGCCAGATTTTTAAATTACTATAATATTGTTTATAATTAACATACCTATTTTCTAAAATAACTATTTCAAATTCTTTTATTAATAAAAAAAATAGAGAGAGACTCTCAATTTACATTATAAACATAAATTTTAACAACTTTTGTGATGCCTTCTCGGTAATTTTTTTATTTCACTCTATAAAAGTCTCCCATGCGCCAAGGTTCTAGAACACTTCGCTAGTAGGGACCCCTTTTTAATTAAAGCTAATTTTAAACTTGAAATTGCCAAGAGTGGCTAGGTACTATTATTTTTTTATTCCTTTTTATAACCTCGTGTAAAACGTTCTCATATTTTTTATTGTACAAAATTAAGTATAAATAACTATTTTTAATTTATTTAAAAACCTATACAGGGTTCAATTAAAATAAAAGATTTAGTGGTTTTGGATAACCCCTTTTGTTTTATTCCTAACCAGGTGCTTCCAATTTCTCTTAAAATACCAACTGTGTTTACTACTTAAGTGTTTCCTAGATGTACACTGAGTATTCCCTCTAAATAATAAATCTAGGTGGCGCCCAATATTCTTTTAAAAAACAAGAAGAAAAGGATATACAATCGATCCGGAGTGGTCGACTTACCCTGCCTCCGACACAAGAGCTGCCGTTCGCACTGTGAAAAAGCTACCAGTAAAAGGTACGCCACATAAGCCCGACATACTTTTTCTAACGGAGACCCAATTAAGTTCTAAAACTTCAACCAGCCATCTTTTTTCCCAGGTTACGAACCTATTTCATTCTTTCGTCCTCATGGCGGCGTATGCGCTTACGTTTGCAATGATCTGGCTTGTGCTCGTGTTCTAATATAGAATCGGGTAGCGTGATATCATTTGGCTTAAACTTTCCCTTAGGTCTTCTACCAAATTTATCCACTATTCTACCGGTTTCCATTTAATAATTCCTATGTCGAATTCTTTGACTTTCTTTCAACAAAGATCGATAGTATCATTTCTCACATTTTAATGTCCATAATAGTGACTGGCTAGGCTCTATAAAAACTAACTCTCAACCCATCTGCTTTCCTAGAGTCCTTAATAGTTCAAACCCCTAGCTATCTTTTTTTACCTCCAACCCCCAATTCTTTATAGCATCTCTAACTGCTCCCTTAGATCGCTCAGATCATGGCTTGGTTACTGTATTTTACGATACACATCCTGAGTTAAATGAATGCACCACGCACCGCTGGCACTAGAACTCAGCCGACTGGGGGACTTCTTCACCACCTATCCTTGGGATACCATTTGCTTTTCTTCTCACGATCCTATCAAAATTTGTAAACAACTGACGACAAATCATAAACCCTGGTTTTCTTATTCACATGATAAAGCTAGACTTCTAAAAATCCAGGCTCATAAAAGTTGAGTACAGAATCCTAGTCCAGAAAATCAACAGGCTAGCATAAAAGAAAGAAACCAATACAATCAAACTATTTTTAAAGCCAAAGACACCTTCAAAAATTGTATATAAAACAGAGATCTTTTTTGCTCAAACGGCAGCCAATCGTTTTGGTCCTTTGCCAAAAACCATTTTTTTTTCCTT
This sequence comes from Listronotus bonariensis, assembly GCA_014170235.1. NCBI lineage: Eukaryota > Metazoa > Arthropoda > Insecta > Coleoptera > Curculionidae > Listronotus > Listronotus bonariensis. Next base: position 44,571 of record JACEGR010004689.1, on the reverse strand, counting down.
TTCTTAGCACCAAGTCTGGTCTGGATGGCATACCAGCAATTGTTTCAAAAAAATATGCTTCAGAACTTGCACCCATTTTAACTCGGCTCTTTTGAATTTATTATGACTCTTCCATCTAACCATAGACCGATTTCGCTTCTTTTAGTCCTTTGTAAAGTAATGGAGAAATTTATAAATTCGCAAATCTTTAAGCATTTAGAAAAACACAAAATGTTGCATGACAGGCAATGAGGATTTTGTCACAAGAGATCTACAACAGATCTTCATTCCTTCGTATCACATAACTGGAACAAGTCTCTTTAATTTCTAGGTGAATCTTAGATCATTTCTATTGATATATCCAAAGCTTTTGACCAGGTTTGGCATGGTGCACCCCTCAATAAACTTCCTTTTATGGTCTTTCAACAAAACTCTGTTCATGACTCTCTAGTTTTTATTTTCTGATCGGCGTAATCAGTTCTGTATATGATCACTCTTCAAGTTTTCAAATTAATGCTTGGGTGCCTCAGGGCTAAATACTGGCACCAACTTTGTTTCATCTTTACATCAACGAGCGTTTTCTCTTCCACAACAAATTCCATTCATAGTTTTGCTGACGATAGTACGCTCCACTCCAGATTTCAGGTTCCCAAACCAATCTCTAAGCTCGACTTAGATAGACAAACGCAGTGCGATACAGATATCTCTTTAAAAAGACCTTAATCTAATATTGGATTGGGGCGCCAAAATTCTCGTCCAATTTAATGCATTCAGAACACAATCGTGTTCCATGTCGCGGAAAAAGTCTTCAAAACTTATCCTTTACTTATGAGCTGGTAAGTTTAGCAGGCAGCAAGGACATGTTTAATCTTGTGAGCGTCACATTTGAGACGGACGTTCACTGGCAAAAAACACATCATATCTATAGCCGCGGCTTCTTTAAAAAACCTGTTTTCCTCTTTTAAGCAAAAACGTATTTTTCCCTTTCTAAATTATACACTTTGTATGTATCCCAAATCGGACCCCTTCTAGAATATTGTTCTCATACCTGGGAGAATGGCGTCCCTCAACAACACTGAGCATTCTTGACTTCTATTCAAAGAAGACCTGTTCACCTTATTACCGATCCTTCGCTAAGAGAGAGGCATTCCTCCTCTTGCCTTTTGCCTTCTCTTTCCAATAGGGGATCTATCGCCTTTTTTAGGTACCCCGACTTCTGCTCCGAGAAATTGTTCAGTATAATTCCGCCACTTGCAGCTCCCAACAGAGAAACTCGTGGTGCCGCACCTATGCATCCCTATACGGTCCAACTGGAGAGGCCTCGAACTTTTAACTTTGTTTGTTCTTTTGTTGCTAGAGTTTCTAGATTGTGGAACCTGCAGCCCGCGGAGGTCTTTCCTTCCATTTCAAATCTTCAAGTTTTTAAATCCCATGTTAAAAAGCTCCCTCTTACCTCTCTTGGGAGACCCACTGTTCGTTAGTAATTAGGTTTTTAGCTTTCGTGGATTGTCTAGAGATGAAAAAAAAAAGTAATACACCATTATATGTACTTACATAAAACATAATAAAAAATGGCTGAGAGGTAAAAAAGTTATAAAAAACAGAGTTTTCTTTAAAAAAAAGAAAACAAATGTTCATACTTTGTCAAAAACTTTTTAAGGCACCCTAGATGGCTGAAAGGTAAAAAAGTTATAAAAACAGACTTTTTCTTTAAAAAAAGAAAACAAATATTCATACTTTGTCAAAAACTTTTTAGGGCACCCTAGATAATTTGGCAATCAAACCAATTAGTATGATTGCCAAAAATGCTTAATTTAATAAAAAGCCTAACGTAGTTTGCCATTTTTTCCCAATATTATTAACTAAATACCAATAAAATTTCTGCAAGACTTATTAAAAAATAGCGAATTAAAAATAATGTAGTAATATGAAAATATCATTAGGATATTAGAAATCCATAAAGTTTACCCATATACAGACACGCGGGATAATATTAATTAAAAGAGTCTATCGGAAAAGCATTGCTAAAAATCGCAATTTCACAAAGTTATCGAGAAGAGGCAATCAGCTTGATTCAGTAAATAATAATTTTCAGCGCGCAGTGCAAGGCTGAAACGGAACATATATTAGGGTAGTAATGAATCAGAGTTTCAGTTAAATCCACCTTGATGAATGTTTTTGGCTTCATGCCTGTATAAATCCTCAATGCATACCAATGAAGTGAGCTCTGTCCCGATTTAAGTGGCTTCACGCCCTCCGTATAGCTTTATCTCTTTTCGTCTCTTTTTATTCTGGCAAAGTGTTTTGGAGACTAGGGGGTTGATTCCAGAAATATTGAATATCAATATAAAGCTACATTGGTGGAAAGTGTAATAAGAAAAAAGGATCTTATAAAGCTATACATGGGGAAGTGAATTGCTAGAATGACTTTAAGTAATTCTAATTACTTTTATAATTACTTGTGATTTTTTGCATTCCTGATCAGAGAGCTGTTACTTTTTAAATGACATGTTTAAAATTTTATTCTGTTACACTTAAACATACTTAAATAAATGTCTTTTTGCTTAAGATATTTAATTGAAGATTGCATAATTCCAGGTAGTAGTTATTTAGCCCAGGTAGTAGTTATTTAAGAAATAACGTCCGTGGTGGCACTACCGCGTTGTCATAAATGTGCTGTGCAATGCAAAAGTTGCATGTTTTAGTGCTTGGATAACGTTGACGGTACAGCGTGGAAAAGGAATTAAACATCTAGTAACCCTACACACACGGTACTGTGGTACTTAGGCATAAAGCTTTCGTTGAGTGTCAATCAGATATAAAAAATAATAAAAAAAATAAGGACTGGGTAAGACAATGTTTTAATGTAATAACTTTTAAAAAATATATTTGGGTAAATAAACATGGAAAAAAGTGAACAATAGATAGTATTAAATGATAAAAAAGCAAAAACGAAAGTAAGTAATTCAAACATAGCTAAATGTATCTAGACATAAACAGGGATACGAAGCTAGCAGTAGGTATTCTTAATAGCAATTACTACTGGAAAACGGTTGGTCGAGCGATATATATTAGGTTAACTTTTTTGTAAAAAGTATAAGGGTAACGAAATTCTTTAACTAAAGTCGTAATGTACCAAGGTAAAAAAATGTTTTAAAATTTCTAGCACAAGCAAAGGACTGTAGTTCCTTTTAAATTTTACAACAAAATAGTAAGCAGATTTTAATTCCTTTCCTTTAAAAACTTCCAAAGGAACGTAAAATTCTTTATGGTATTAAAAAATTACTAAATTAAAATAAAAACTTTTTGACAAAGGTAAATTAAGTTAGTTTATTTTATTTTATCCCAAAGAGCTTGTGCAGCCTTTCGTATAGACCTTTTAGAGACACCCTGTATAGAGTAAATGATTTCCGAACTAATTTTGCTTCCCAAATGCCAACCTTTTACCAGTAATGATCTTTCATTTTCGATAAAATCACTAAAAATTATTAAAAAAATCGGGGTCATTTGATTCACATGGGATAATTAGTTTTCGCTGTATTTTTTCTGCCCGAGTACAAATCTGTTACCATTCGTTGTTTGGCAAATTTCTGGAATAAGTCAGTTTTAACTACGGATTTGTATGTACGACATATAAATACATTTTTAAATAATGAGTATATGACTTTTTGATCAAGAGAAAAAAACACCAGAAAATCTGAGTCTTTTAGTTATAACTTTTTTTTGTTATTTCAAAATAATTACCAAGAGATTTAGGATAAATTAATCTTTTAGAATAAGAAAAATGTTACTTTTAGAACCTAATTATTTTGGCTTAAATGGTTTAAAATTTAATAAAATTTAAACTTAAGCGTTCTATGCGATTTTGAGAGAAAGAAAATCAATCCACAAAATTGGTAGTTGATATTAAAATAATGTTTAATGGTTGTGTTTAGCCCTATTTAAATTATTCTGCACCTAAGGAAGTACATATTTTCTTTTTGCAAATTATCTAATTATTTAAGAAAAATATTTTTTTCTATGACCGTAAAAAATGCGGTTTTTAAATTTTTTATCATAAGGGGTAAAGTACTCCATTTTAATATACCACATAAAGTGTTAAAAAAGGCATTTTTTTAACACTTTTACACTTACACTTTAAATTGAGTGTTTTGTTTTCATACCTACCACAATTATTCATTTAAAAATTAATTGGCGCAATGTAACAGTAAACGCTACATCGACTGAACTGCAAGATTAGGTTATCTTTGAGGTCGCCATTCTTTATTTTAGTTCATATTTCCCAATATTTAAAATATTACAGTTTGCAAAAATTATTAAAAACTAATAGCAAAAATAAAATTTGATGACTCAGAAATTAAAATTGAATTTATATTGTTTTGATATTATTTTTAAAGACATACATTTTTCAAAATATTCCCAAATAGATAAGTGAAATAATTTTATAGTTATGTCTTAAGAAAAAAGCAATTATTTTTTTGTAACGATATAATGACTGTGCTACAAAAATTAAAATTAAATTAATATAAATAAATAAAATATTTATAAAATGTTAATTTGGGAAATTTTTATACGGTCGTAAAACAAGATAGTATGTAACTTATGCATAAAGTATCTCTGCATAAGCTGTACTTGTAACAAAAATTACAATTTTTAATTGAATTTTTAACAGGTGTTTGTTTTTGTACTATTTCCTGAATAGACTCCTGCTAATTTATCTGTTGCCTACGTAAGCACAAAACAATGCGAATTCAGGTTTATGGAAAAGTGTCTTTTAATAATAGTAATAATTTCTTCCGGACGTAATTCGTACTATTGCTTAATTCACCACTAAAACAGATTTAATAAATATTCCGCAGAGAGAAAAGACCGCTTTGCAGTTGATACGATAATTTACTGAATTTGAAGGTCAGGATTTTATTAATTGTTGTGTGGCCTATGAGGTTAAAATAAACTTATTATACTGATTTAAGAATTATGTTTGAAAGTACTACATTTAGATTCGGATAAAACTACTTAATATTCCTTTTTGACAAATTTATAGTCCAGGTCTTTTAAGTCATTTGAGAAACATTAAGTAAAACAAGGGGTTGTTAAGTTTTTTTAACTGTATATTCTATTGAGGAATCTTTGTTCTTGGGTTTGGACCGCGTTAAATTAAAATTGTTTACCGACGTTTCGCCATCAATTGCACGAGGGATCTTCAGGGATCTTTAACTCTGCGAAATTGGAACACTGAATGAGTAAATTAAGAATTTGGCAACTTAAAAATCTTAGACATTAAATAATAAAGCCTTTCTTTGTAATTACACAATTAATAAGAAAAAGTATTAACAATCAAGAAGACAGTAAACACTTTACTAAGCAATATTTTAACCAATAGTTTTTATTTTTATCAAAACTTTATAAATATACAGGGTGTTTCTAAACAAATGCGAAAAATTTAAGGAGGTTATTGCTTGTTTAAAATAAAAGGTAGTTTGCTTTTCACTAAAGATATCGCGGTACAAGAATGAAGACAACGTGTTTTTATTTGAATGTGGTAGACAATGATTCTTTATTAGTAATAATAAAGGAATTTGGGACTTCCATTGTCTTCATTAACAACTATTCACACAATTTTTCGGGCAGTCCTATCTTCGTTCGCTTTCAAGTGTAAACTGTTAACACTATATTGGAAAAGTAAAGGCTTTGTATATTTATTTTTGTCTGTTTTGTATTAAGTTGACATATTCTAAGAATAATTTTATACGCCTATTAGTAATTAATACTGATGCCGATGTTAGTCACGAAAAGATGGCGAACAGTATTGCCTATTTTTATTTAAACTTTTAAAACTTACAAAGAATTGTATAAAGCATAAGTATTGGGTATCGTGAATGTCGGGTTTTCAATAAATATATACATATAATCTATTTTTCAACAATTAGGCTAACCATAGGTATTTAAGGACTAAAAAATGCAGATATTGCGATTCCAAATTTTTATGACCACACAGTGTGTAGTTATTTGGGAAAACAAATACATAATATAATAAAAATAGTATGTGCTTAATTTTTTTTTAATGATGCTTCTTCCGTCATTAAAGAAAAAAAGTTTCTTTAAAATGCAATTTAAAAGTCTAAATGGCTCGACCCTGTAATGTTTTTTAAAACCTAAGTTCTATAAGCTATTTCTGATAAAAAAAATCCTCCATAATAGACTCTACATAACATAATTTATATCTTTGTTAGTTTTTAGAAAAACAATATCCTCAAAAAATTGTTAAGTTTACATAAATGTCTTCAAAAACAGAAATGTTTAAAAATATATGGCTAATGTAAATATAATGTTTAATACAAGGCCTACTATTTAAACTTTTACACACTCAATGAAAACACTTTTGGATAAAGCCGAAAGTAGTGTTATTATGGTCTTATAGTCTTGTGTTTATGTAATTTCTTTAATACCTGAATAATGTGTAATTGTTTGGACTGTTTTTATAGCTACTTTTTCTAAAACTAAAGAAGATAGGCCATGGATATATGTTGGGTTTTGCATTGGAAAAGATTTGTAAAAATTTGATTTTAAAAAATTTATAGGGTGTTTTAATTAAAATATTATAAAGAGGTGGGTAAAGATCAGCACTTTTTGCCTCATTGTCAAAAATTAAAAGTTCTTATCAAAGTCAATTAATTATATTTATAAGACATTTACGTATTGGTCTTTACATTTTGTCACAGGGGGTATCAAAAATAAATAGCAAGTTGCATAAAATGGTCACCAAACTTATATTTGTAAAATTTTTGTTAAATTGAGTGATTTTTATAATTTTATACTAAAAAAATCTGTCAAAAATTCTACGTACAAAAACAAATAATTTTTTTTATAGAAAACTAGAAATACAAAGTTTGAACAAAAATACCGTTTAGTGGCCGTTTTATGTGGCTTGCTATTTATTTTTCATACTACTTCTTAGAAAATATAAAGGACCAATATCTAAACTTCCTATACTTAATAAATTAATTTTGGTAAGAACTTTGAAATTTCGTGACTATGATGGGCGAAAAGGGGTGATCATTACCCACCTCCTTTACAACACTGTCGGCTTAAACCAGAAATTAAAGACTGATATTATATTCTAGTACTGGCATCTGATAAAAAATATAACATAATAAAATTTAAAAAACGATATATTTTCAACCGAGAAAATAATATTCTGGATGGTGATTTTGTTGTCACCCAGTATAAAAGCCCTAGAGGTCTTTAAATATTACGTCTTAAATAAAACAAATATTATTTTTGGAACATGACTTTTATTAAAATAAATTACAGTCACACACAGACGACAGAGAAGGATAAAGAGCATATATTACATAGAGATAGAAAATAAGGAAATTGAGCAACAAATAAGCAACAAAACTTTCATAATAACATAAAACCAAAAACAAACAATATAATATCTAGATAAACAGTATACATTTTATCTTTAAAGCCTAACTATTACTTTACAGCTTATGTACATTTTTTTTACGTATCTTATTAGAATGTAGAGATAGATTCATAGATAAATACGTGTAAACAAATTATTTTTATATTTTTTGTTGTTTAATTTAATTGGTTTAAAAACAAATTGGCAAATATAAAATATTCAAAAACAAATTTATTATCTGTATTTAAGAAAAAAAAGTAGTTTTTGGTAAAAATAGGCATATAAAATTCCTACCAATGACTATTTAATTAATTACGTGTCCTTTAATTACTTTTTTAATTACACGTATTTTTCTTAATCATTATATAATAGTATTTTGGAACACTCTGTACAAAATTAAGTTTAAAGAGTTGTCGCCCAAACACACTGGCAAGCAAGGTTTAAGTTCCTTCACCTTTTCTCATAAAATTAAAAGATATTTAGTACATATTTTAGTACAATTTCATAGTACATTTTCTTAGTACTTTAGTTACGTATACAATTGTTGTACTCTCGTTTAGAACGATTCATAATTAAATTATCTAATAATTAAAACTAAATGTTACAAAATAATACTACTATCTCGTAAAAGGCCAATTTACTTTTTTTGTTTTATTTTATTTTAATATAGTAACAAAAAAAAAAAAGGAAAAACATTAAAGTTAAATTGGCTTTTCATGAATGGACTTAATTACTATATAAGGTAATTTAAGGTACACTCTTTACGCACGTCGTGGTTTTTAAATTCATACCAAGAGGTTTTTATATTTAATTTTTTATTTACAAACTAATTTACAAATGAACTTATTTTGTTTTGCTAATGCATCTAAAACCTCAAAATCCTTTTTTAATTTGGGCACATTTCATAAATTATAATGTAGAATAATTAGCTTCTAAGAATCACTAGCATGTTTGCAAATAAAAACTACAAAAACAATTTTGTAAATTTACTTAAAAAAAGGTTCTAATACCTGTTTGCAAATCAGTAATTTTTTTTAATATTATTTCTTAATGGCCAATTTTATCAAGTATTTTTGTCTAGTACTTTTCTATGAAAATAAAAACAAAACATATTTCCTGTGGCAAGAATGTGTTTTTTTTTGCAAAACGACCATGTACTTGAGTAAAAAAATAGTGTTTTTCGTTTCATACTCAATAAAAAAAAAGATAATGAATTATTTACTGACAACAATATAATAAAAACAACCTAATGGCCAATATCTCTATTAATATGAAAACTAAATAACTTCTATAACCATGCCACATTTTTTAATTGCTTCTTCCGTTTATTTTAATGGATACATTTTACAAAAACCATTTTAGTAGTTGCTTACTGTTTTTTGTCTAAATATTTATAGATATTTGTTATAATTTTGAGAATCCAATGCTAAAATTAATATAACGTTATAATTCCCACATCCAAAATTAAAAATATTACTAGATAAACTTTTCATTAAGTTACAAATAATTTTACCTTGAAGTTTAAAACAATTTTATAATAAAATTTTATGTGATATACCTCTAATACAGATCTATCTCACTACTGAAATACCTATTTAGTACTAAGAATGACTCGACGGCGCAAGTTTTTTTATACGTAGTTATATTGCACAAATTGAGTGCTCTAGAAGCCACCTTTTAATTTATAGCGTCAACAAATAAAATTTTAGCACGACAAGGAACTAAAAATTAGTCCATTAAGGCAACGGCTACGATACCAAGCATCAGCGACAACCGGAGAGTGTGAAAGCGCTGCTTTTGATCTATATGGTATCATAAAATAATTTTTATCTTTAAACAATGCGGCTGTAATATACGTCAGCAAAAAAGCGCTTGAAACGAACAAATATTATCCTCGAACTGTTTCTATTGTTAAAAGAGACTTGATACTTTTCGCTCGCCGCTTCCGCTTCATATCGTAGTCGACGCCTAACCTAAGTTTAAGTTAATTATACAAAAACCTTTGTCGGGTTAAAAATAAAAATTGTTTTACTTGTATAATCTATTTCATCTTTTGTTTTGGGTAGAAATTAGTTGACCAATACATGTAAGTCTGGAATATTATATTTAAATAATACTTTTCTTTATTGCATTTTTAAAATTAAATATAATATAAAAATAAAAGTAAGAAGGAACTGTAGGTATAAATTAATAAAACAAGTAATAAACAAATATGACTTTACAGCTTGAATTGTAAATGTAACAAAAAAAATTGTTAAGTTATTAGTAAGTAAATGTTAATAAATAACTTAACTTTTATTTCTGAGTACAAAAAAAAATTAATACATTTACCTAATTATATTGTTTATATATAGGTAGCAGGCATTTTAAAAAAGTTTAGGTTTTTAGAAAATCACAGAATATGTGACATAAACAAACATTCATTGTTGTTTTTTTTTTTTGTTTTTTTGGTAAAGCCATTAACGGTTAGTATTGCAATGGGCATAAGTTTTGGATGCACGCTTTAGATTATACAAAATCTGTTTGGGCAAATACCAAGTAAAATTACCTTTTAGTTTATCCTATGTTGTTTCTAACACTTTTACAAACTATTTGACATACACCATACACAGTTCAAACAATAACCGGTACTAGAAATATTCTCTGCTAAAATTTTATTTGTTTACAAGAAAGTAACTATATACAATAAGAACTATAAAATAAAAATTTTATCAGTCACTTAAAAAATTTACAAATCTATGGTTATCTTATAAATTAGATATTACTATTAGGAGTGATTTTTACGTATATCGTTTATTTTTTGTTTGCAAAAATATGGCACCCGGATTTTGTTCATTTTTACGTATTTTAGGATTGCGTGTGTTTTAATTTATTGTCGAAACAATCTATAGTTTTAAACTTTTTCTGAAGCAGGTAAGAATTTTTAACCCATTTTAGAAGGTTCAAGATTCAAATATTTTAAGTTAAAACATGTAACTTTAAACACCCTGTAAAATAACGACTATATCAAGTTGCCCCCAGATTGTGGCAGTACATTTTAGTTTTAATAAAACAGACACTATTTATAACGTAAAACACTTCTACTACATACGGCTGCATTTTTAAATTTAATATATTTTTTTAATTTAAAATTGTATTGTTATTTTTCTAAATATTTAAATTTATTTTAATGACTTATTAAAGAGGCAAAAATAATAAAAATTTGATAATCGAGTGCTCTATAGTGGGGTCTTTAGATTTTTATGCTACGTATATAATTATATGATTCCATTCTATTCCCTAATATTTAAATTGCAGTGTACATTTATAAATTGCTTTTACTTGTAAAATTAAATTTATTTTTTTATGATTTATCGACTCTACAGAAAGACTGACACATCCTTTGTAAGACAATTATTTAGCTCCTCATGTTTTGTCCATATTTTTATACTTGGATAATTATATTTTTAAGAATATTATTTTCTCTTGAGATATTCAAATCATATTTAACCTTGTGTTCAATAAATTTACAGATAAAAATAAAGCAAAAACAATATCAAAAGTTTGTTTCTATTGTTATTATGTATTTTAAAGAAAGACAAAAAAATTAATGCTAAAAATTCTAAACATTATACGAGAACTCCAAAATTTCCCAATAATTTTTGTCATGAAATTGGAAATTTATAAGTACAAATTACAAAACCCCAATTTTCTTACGGTAATACATACAACAGAAATCAATCATAAAATTTTATTGGGGAAAAATTAAAGTAGACGTTATTAATATACATACATTAAATAATTAGCGTTTTTAACATACTTGGGGGTAGTTAGATTAGAAATAAGGTAATAAGAATTTTAATTACCGAACTTCCAAAGGTTTAATATGGAGAAAAAGGAATCATTATATTATCAGCTAAAAATTCCATTTATTTTGGACTATATAATATTTAAGTATATTATTCAAACATTAAATTTAAAAATTTAGCCGTAGTTTAATAATGTCCTTATGTACCTTTAAAACTTAAGTTACAGCTTATTTTCTTTTCTAAGGATATTACAATATGATTTTAAATAAAATCTATATTTGTTCTGCTCACTTGCTTCATCCATTTGGATGATACGACTATTCTTGTTAATTTCTGAATTCTGAGTAGTTATAAAACTATAGACGGTTACCAAAAAATGTACTAATGTATGTAGTTTACTTGTTTATTGTTAAGAGTTAGGTGATCCTTATATATATTTTATTCTGCGAGATTTATAAAACTTATTTTAAATAAAAACGATGTTCAAAAATATTTTGTCACTATGTAATTTATACTTTGGGTTATAAATAATTTTATACACTATAATTATTTTAATTAACTACTCTTAAAATTAAAGTATACACATTTTCACAGTTTTTTTTTAAATCGACAAGTCCGGTTGTAGTACGTATTTGCGGTATTTTGTTTATATTTTTTGAAAACTGAGGGCAGCACTTTATGACCTTCTGTAATGATGATACACGCTGTCTTCGTATCGATATACTAGAGGCAGAGGCTTGGCAAGGCTGCTTCTGAAAAAAAAAAATAAAAGAAAATTAGACTTGTTTTAAAACAGCAACTAGGTATTGTTTGGTTAAAATACATTTTGGGAAAAACAGGCACCAGAAGGAACCATACTTAAGCCAACAATTTAACTTAAATTTTTAGTCGTTGGTCTAAACTTTTTTCTTTAATCTTAAACACTTTTTACATTTACTATAACAATTTTATTCTCATAATTTTTTGTAAGAAGTTACTTGACTACCAAGTTTAAAACTTTTTGTCTGTGTCAAATATCAACTTGTTTAGATAAAAAAGATTTGAAGAATGTCTTATCTACACAGAAAGTCAACATGTCTGAAACGTGGGTGTAACCGAGCTAAAATTTTGTCAGAGAAAAATTAGTAGGCGGCACTCAAAACATCTGACTACATAAAATGGTCGTGTTTTAAAGCAGATATATATTTTTTGTTTTCGTAACTGATACTTTACTCGGAAATTATAATCTAAAATTATAAGTTAATTAAAGATTTTTTTTACAACAGCTTACATGTTTTTAAATATTAAAAACAATAAAATCAGTTTTAAAAGAAAACTGAAAAATGTTTAAAATATGATCTGTTTTATACAAGGTGAATATAATAATAATATTGTGGAAGCTTTTGTACGCTACAGATTTTTTTTTATTATTGTGACATCCCACAACGGTGTATGTCCAAATACTAGAGTACCGTGGGTGTCGGTTTATTAGATGCTTAGCTCATCTTTTCCCCTATTCCGTCAATGTTGTCCAAGCACTGAAAACTAAAACATGTATTTCCCAGCACCACCACGGACCTTATTTTAAATAACTACGACCTTAAAATGTCTCTTTGTCCGGGGATCGAACGGGTGACTTCTGTCTCCAGAGACTAAAGCTCTGTTTACTACGCCACCGAAAAAACTAATGTAGTTTGCACAAATTACACAACCTTAAATATGTTTTATTCTACGTCATTAAGATAGATGTATTTTTAACAAGAGATTTTTAAATATATTTTATTTTAAAGGATGTTGTTTTTAACGAAAATAATTTATGACACGTGAGATTTCTAACAGGTCCTGGTTTTAGCAGATGCCAACATTACTAATTATTAATGGATATGTTTGTCATATTTGGCAAATATCATTTTTACAATATAATGTTCTTGAGAGATGATATTTGACAGCTGTATTTTTGTACACCTTGTACATTTTATACCAGACTACTTTAAACCTGCATATTTATTATATGGAAAGAGTAAAACATAATTCAAACCACTAAATTAAATACTAAAGAATTTTACTGTGCCAAATAATCCCCTAAGTAGCTTTTTTGTATTGATCAAAGCTTTTTAACTGTTCCAAAATCAAAACAGAAACTTTTTTAATAACTTACCCTTATAAATCAGGGGACCGCATTGTCAAAAAATATACCCGCTTCGCTAAAACTTCGAATTTGCCGGTTGAATAATTTTTGGCAAATATAGTACGCATTACTTATGTATACACGCATACGGTCCATTAATTTCAGAAAGTTTTATTTAAAAAATATCGCAGTTCGAGGAACTTCAATAAAAAGTTCGATTTGACTATGATAGAATTGAAGCTAACAGGAAAAAACGTTATATTAAAAATACGTATGTTAAACTCTTATTTTAAAAACAGATAAGGACTGATACTTTCCATGTAATTTTACCGATTTCCTCCACTACGGGTTCATGTATCTTAGCAGAAGGATGTTCTTGGTATGCTGTGACAGTTTTAGTTAAAAATCCTATTTGATTATGAAAATATCGTTATTTGTTTGTAAACTCGGCCTCAAATACACCACGCGACCATTATATTAATGTAATATATTATCCGATGCAGTTTTTATTTTTCTAAGTTTCTTTCATAAAATTGGTGTGGGTATTTTAAAAATTTATAATACAATACATCGGCACAACATTAAAGACAAAAGTATGTTATGTAATAAAAATTTTCCTGGTCCAAAAACATAATCAAAAGATATTGATATTAAAACTGAACTCACATTTAAGTCTACCAAATTATTTTCATGTGTTTGTATTTGTACGTTATACCTATTTTCCTTTGTAAATAAGAATTTAATAATTTACAGGTTAAACAATTTTAATAATTGCATATATAGTATAAAACACGTATTTTTATAGTACATATTGGTAAAAATACACTACACGATAAATTACTGTAAAATCCTTTACGCGCTTAATAAAGGGTTAATAATTTTTTTGTACGACCGGGCGTTAAATACAATTTTGCGCCCCCATTTGAGGCCGTAAAATTACACTTTTACGCCCTAGCGCAAAAAGTTTCAAAAAACGCTCGCATTTATAAATGAGAGCGTAAAATAGCACTTTTACGCCTTAGGGCAAAAAAGTATTAAAAACGCCCCCATTTATAAGTTTATAAAACAATAGAACTAGGGAAATTGCTTAAGTCGTTCAAAAATATTGTTTGCACCTCTAACGTTAAGAACTTTTACGCCCACAGCTGATTGTTGCCCTCGAGGAGCTCGGGCAACAACTTTTAGCCGCGGGCGTAAAAGTGCTATTTAACGCCCTTGGTACAAAAATAACTATTATAGATTGAAACACAAGAAGACCTTAAAATTTTTGTTATTAATTTGGTAAATAAGTTCCTGGATATTTCGCGAATAATCATCCTATCTGTCATTCTTACCAAAAATTAATTGAACAAATTTGATTTGTAGCATGAAAATATACCTAATACTAAAAATCTTTATTTTCATAAATATAGAGCTGACGTATTTTAATTACTAACAACAAAAACATAATAATTAAACCATTAGCATATTAAACGGTTTTTTGGTCCTCCTGCAAAAAATCACTTAGGAGGTATTTTTAGGTCACCCGTGATATATTAGTACCGTGCAATACAAATACTCTATTTAATTTTTTTTTTGTTCTCTCAAAATGCAGTAGAAGCAAGTTAAATATTAGTAAAAATATTACAACTTTATTTTTCTTTACACAAAATTAAGATATTTTGAATTAAAAAGAAAGCTTTGTAAAGTAGTAAATAATGGCGGTATTTGACAATAGGGAGACACTTGGAAATAAAAAGACAATTCTCCAAATTGCTTTACCTTGTTATATTGCATAGCATGAACAATATTGATGTAAAGCCTTGGGAGTGTGAAATACACTTATCTGGTAAGTTATATTCCACACACGGGCTTCAGTCGGCAAAATACCAAATTCAGAGTTCAGGATTTCTTCTCTAAATCTTTTAAGATTTATCTTAAGTATTATTTTTCTTTTTGCTTATAATAAAAAGGTTTAAAGGAAGGAACATATTATTTCCCTACAATAAATTTACCGGGCAAATTAATAAAAGATGGTAAATTATCTTAACCATAAAGATTTTGCTTAAAATATGCTAGCCAAAATAAATGGTACATCAGTTACAATTGTATTGTAATAAATTATAGTTAAACTGAAGTTACAATACATCAAAATATGTGAAGGGTTTCTAGCAAAAACCTGCCTTGACCTGTGTTGTTTTTGCAAGAAATTACAAATAAAATTATCCACGGATACATAATTTCTTAGGAACCCCCGACCTCTAATTGGGCTAAAATTGTTAGAAATGTATCGCATTTAGGCGAAAAACAAGTTTTTCGAAATAAGGGACAGTTATAGTGGTCCTTGGAGACAATCCATACTTCGAAGTAAAATGTATGCAATTAACTTTAAATTTTCCGTTATACCGAGAACCTTCAGCCATTAATCCATTAAAAATATTAGACCAACAGACTCTTAGCAAGGTACTAAACAAAAGAGAACATGCCAGATTCTATGATGCCCTACGACCAACAAAATCAAACATTGCTGAATTAAGCGACGTCGATCCCGCAGTGGGTGTGACGAGCAGAAAAATAATATTTACGTATTTAGAATATAAGTTTAAGTTTATTATTTATTTAACATCGAATAATTTTTATTTAAGTGAATTTTCTTTTATCATATTCCAATAAAATATGTTTTCTTTATAAGTTCATTTTGATTTTCTTGCACAAAAAATCCAACTTATGATGTTAAAACGTTTTTAAATTAACTTCATCATGAATTTTTTTATTATGAATTTTAATCTATAAATCATCCAGGAGCCGTCTTTTAAAATAATTAATATCTAAGAACATAAAATGTTTTTTTAAGTTTTCTGTAAAAAGCTATTTTTTGAAAAATGCGCGGTTTTTGCTAGAAACCCTTCATGTGCTAACGTTTATAAAATTTATTTAGTTAACTTGATACATTTTTAAATGTATGGTACGACCACATATATATAACCAACATATAAACACTGTATGTCGCCGCCAAATCATAAAATGACGCCAGTATGGCAAATCTAATGTAGGGTCGCGCTTGCGCAATATCGAAAATGAATGGGTTGTCGTGGTAACCAATGTAAACAAACCAAGACTATCAGCGTGCTGTCGGCCATATTTGATCAGAGTTGGAGTTTTGGTGGCGTTTGGTGTGTGTTATTATTTCTGATTTATTTGGTTCTATTTAGTGTCTTATAATGTTTTGATAACTCTTTCTGGTTTTGGTTTGTTTTGTTTTGTGTATGATAATTTTTTTAAAATAAAATCCCTAATTAATTTATTTAATACAGCATACTTTGAAAGCCGGTGCTGCTTAGTAATTATTTACAAATTAAGTTTTGGGAACTGCGCAAGTACGCCGACTACATTACCGACGCTCCACACTGGCATCAAAACAGCGACGGCATTGGCAATATATTGGTTATATCTATGTGTTGACGACTCGTAAAGCTTGAGCTTTTTAGGCAATATTCAAATACCCACTTATTCTATCAGATAAACCTGCTTTAGATTTATTCATCAAACTTATTTTTTATCGAAACAAAATTTTCTAGTGCAATTGTAATATTTTTGTAT
The DNA here is from genome assembly GCA_014170235.1 of Listronotus bonariensis. Lineage (NCBI taxonomy): Eukaryota > Metazoa > Arthropoda > Insecta > Coleoptera > Curculionidae > Listronotus > Listronotus bonariensis. The sequence goes on along the minus strand of JACEGR010004689.1, from coordinate 27,707 downwards.
TAAACTTTCACTGTGTTTTTCCGTATAATAAAAAGTTTCTTCTTTTAACTTTTTATATTATAATTTTTAATAAAAGTTTTACAAATTGCCAACTAAAATTTAAATAAATCTTTTCGGCATATACAAGGTAGGTATAATTTAACTATGGCAATAGGTACCTTTATAAAAATATACCGGATTTTTAAATTTATTTTAGCAATAAACAAAAACAACATGTAATGTTTGCTGTTTAATATATGTTGGTATTTTTTCAACAAGCCAATTATTATTTTTTTATATTCTGTATTATGCTTGTGTAATATTAACAATCTATTTTTGGGTACATCTACTTCTATTTCGTATATTTTTTACTTAGTATTTATTTTTTCCAAGTTGCCAGTAGGAAAATCGCAAATTTGCAAAAAGGCTAAAATATTATTATATAAATTTACATTTTTAGAAAATGCTACGTCTTTGTGCAAAAGAATAAAAGACATAAAATGCAATAATAAAGCCATCTTTTCCAAGAGCGCCAGAAAAAAATCCTTTCGTTTTGCTTAGCCAAGTAATTCATCTTAGGATAACGTCCAGAAATATAAAATCCGCGTCTTGAAAAGCAAATAAATTTTATTTGCTATTTACAAGGCAAACGATACAAGACACAATAAATCAGAGTTTTTAAATTTATCTAAGTCCCATTCTTCTCGAGCCGCTTCACTTAGTTGGCTTTACTCGTATCTCAGAAACCATGTCTGAAAATATATATTCCGACATTTCATACGCTGCCGTATGAAATTTGTCGCACCATTAAACACTTATGTATATGTTGCTTTATGCTCAACTTGACTTACCTTACTTAAGATATGTTATTTAAAAATTGGAATCAATTGAAGTGTTATAGTCCAGTTAACAGGTTCAAAAAGTAAAAAATAGAAATAAAGCTCCTAAAAATATGTACGATACCTCATTTGTTTTGAAATAACGTTTAGGAAAAAGTTTTTCAAGGGCTTATTTGGACATAAATTTGCGACTGTTAATAACAAAGGCAACACAAATAAAAAAAAGTTGTTTGTTTTTTGTGAATAACTTTAAAAACAATAAAATTTAAGACATTTTAAATGGGGATCCTAAAAGAAATTTTTAATCAAAAAGTCTCGAGTCCCGAAACTCTATTTTAATTATTTCAATTTTTTTTTACGTTTAAATTGGGGCTCCTTAATTATTTCAATTTTTTTAACGTTAAAATTGGGGCTTCGCGAAGTTTAATGGTGTAGGTACGCCGTCTAAAAACCCAGAATACCACTTTAATTTTTATAGTATTAAATACAAATTTAAAAATTTGAAAAAAAAATATGGCTAATCTAGACACTTAAACGAAAATAACCCCAGTGAAAAGAAATCGTTTTTTTTAATTATCTCTTTTTTAATTTAATATATAGTTTTTTAAAATTCTGTCGTCAAAAATTACGGCATAAAAGTTTAAATAACGTATTCATACATTTTTCGTGTTGTAGAGCTATTTTTATTTAGGTACTTAATAAAGTTTGGCCAATGTTTTTTAAGTTTATTATATTGTTAATTAGAACATTTTCAAGTTCACAAAAAATATATTTCCTATTTAAATAAGGTAAATAAAAAAAATATAATTAACAAAATAGTAAACTTAATTTTTTTCTAAAACTTTATTAAATACTTATCAATATACAGGCTGTCTAAGAATATGTTGGCAATCTCTCGGATTCATATAAAACACGTAAAAAGAATGTGACAAGTTCATATAAAATATTTTCCTTAAGTCCCTCTTTACAAAGATACGTGCCCTTAAAGGACGTTACTGAAAATTGGTTTTTCTTGAATAACTTTTATATCACTTGGTGTAATAAATAATTTTTTAATATGATAAATACCTTAAAATGGTAACCTTGTAAATCATTTGCCTTCCTTAGTTCGACAGGGGAGGACTAACCCTTACACAATAGTACTAATTATTTTTTAACCCTGTACAATAAAGAAATAAAAATATCATTTCTAAATAGCCTAAACTCTTAGGTAAAAAAAGGTACTTCTATCCGATATCGATAAAGTGAATCGTTTCCGAGAAAAACAATATTTTGATTAAAAGGGTTGTATTCAATAAATTTGTTTGTCGGTTCGACATAGGCCCCCTCTAATTTTATGTATTCTCTAGCTGTATTTATCAAAGATTATGGGACCCTCTACAATGCTGCAACATTATTTTTTAGTTTCGTAAAAAAACTTTTTTAGTACCATTTGCAACAAAATGACCTATTGTTTTGGTTAGTTCTGGTTTCGCGATTGTTTTTAGATGTTCCTACTAAACAAAACTTGTTTTTGTCGAAAACACTTTAATTTATCGATATCTAACAGGAGTACTTTTTTTTACCTAAGAATTTAAGCTACCCAAAAATACTTATTTTATGTTTTTTTATTATACAGGGTGTAAAATAATTACCACTATTGTGTTAGGCTAAGTCTGCCCATGGTGAACTAATAAAGGCAAATGTTTTTCAAGAATACCATTTTAAAGAGTTCTTACTTGTATTTATCATATAAAAAATGTATTTTATTATGCCAAGCACCAAAAACTTACTTAAGATAAACCAATTTCTAGCGGCGTCTTTTAAGGGTACATATCTCTATAAAGAGGAACTTAAAAAAATATAGAAACTTGTCACATTAGTTTTATGTTTTCTATATAAATCCAAAAGATTGCCTACATATTCTTGGACGCCCTGTATATTAAACCTTCATTTTTCTCTTCTAACAATTGTTTAAGCTTAAGTTTTAACAGTCAACCACTTACCGGGTGGTACAGACTTTCCATACGAAATCCCATGTAAATTTAAAAATTCAAATATATTGGCTCCTCCAGTTATTTGATAACAAAATTGTATTAGACTATTTTAAGGACATTAATAAGATTAGATATTGACTAACGCCCTTAATATAATTATTTTACAATAACCCAATTAAAAGGTATTTTTAAAAACTATTTGTAAAATCGTTGCATCATTATAAATCCACCAGTATTAAATAAATAACAACGAATAAATAATAGAAAGTAAAACATAAATTTAAAAAATGACAGAACACTTTATTCATTAATGGTGGATCATTAAGGTATGTATCTGGTATGTAACGATTCTACAAAAAGTTTTTAAAAACATTTAATTGGCTTAGGAAAAAAAAGCGTAATTAAGTTTGTAAGCTTATCTTATCAACGTCTTCAAAATAGTATAATACAATATTGTTGTTAATTCAATAGGGGTAGCCAGTATTTAAAGGTATGAAAATTTTCACAGAATTTTCTATGGTAAGTCTGACGATGCACCACTTGGCATAAAAAACAATGTCTTTTTCTAGACTAGAATTTATATCGGAAGTATCTCGAATACCTCGGCGGCCACCCTGTATTTAAACTGGCCAGCATAGGGATCATTTACCGGTTTTGAAAATTAATTTATGTAGAAATATTAAAAATATTTAAAACAAAAATCGTTCTAAATACCAAACGCCACAACAATATCATTAATCAATATACATTTCCAAGCACAAAATAATTTTGGCGCATGTTATTGGTTGTGAATTGCTTTTACCTAACTGCAGAAGTTCTTTTTTAATCCTAATAAGTAGACAACAAAAACGTGATTTCCTTACATGCTTCTACCATGTACCTCTTTATCTAACTACTTAGTACAACATAGACTATGTTAGCTAAGCGAGACTTATTGAGACATTACGCAGGAGGTAATCTTGATCTAACTAAGTATTGCAATCTGCCTAATACATGAAGATTCAATGTGAGATCACGTACGCCTACACGGTAAAATTAATTAATAAAAGGTAAAAATAATAAATTTATTTAGATATTGTAGAAAAACGCTGCTGTTTTAATTTCATTTCGTCATTTTTTAGACTAACTGGCAAACAATACTTTTTATTTGATTAAGATGTCAATAACTATTGGTACTCTCCTTTAACAGAATCAGGAAGAATTTTCTATTAAATATATAATTGCCCAAGAGCCAGTGGATGGTATCCGTTAGTATTTTACCAAAGCTTGTATTTTGCTCAATGACTCTCCTATTTCTACCTTACATGAGATGGGGCTTCACCAAGCCGAGCGAGGGTAGCTATGACGTCACTCAGGTAAGACAGGTACCCACCTAAATTTGACCTAGTTCGGCAGTATTTTACCAAAGCTGCCGTTGGGACACATTGAAGAGTATTAATGCGACCAAAAAAAATATTGGCAGACGATTTAGCAGGTGGTAATTTCGTGGCAGACTTTTGAAAAATAAAAATATAATAAAAATTCTGCCACAAAATTACAACCTGCTAAATCGTTTTACAATATATTTTGTGATCGCATTATACTTTTCAATGTGTCCAAACGGCAGCTTTGATAAAATCTGACTGTCTGTCATTACTGACTCTTAGATTATAAATAAATGTATGGCAAATGTGTTGCCCAAAAAATCATGATAAAAGCTGGTATTAATTTGGAAGAAAAAACAAAATTTTTGACAAACTCTGTACATTGTTAATCTTTATTTCTTATATAAACACTATTGGAACTAAATTAAATATATATTTTTAAATGATACAGAATATGTTAAAAATTTAAAGCTTTTTTCTTTTTTTATATTAAAAAATGTCCCACGGCCTTCTTTATAAATATGGAAAAAAACTTGGTGATATTAGTTAGTCATATGAAATAAAAAATAAAAATCAACATTATCAAGGGTTTCTAAAAATTTACGATTTTTTAATATTACGTTTTTTTTAATTTATAATACCTTTTATTTCAAAACACCTAATAGGTAAGGCTAAACCAACCTATATTAGAAAAATACCTTTTTTACGTATTATATTTGACTAAAAATAGTTTCTTAATGTTAAGCAGACTTTGACATAAAAATGTTATTACTTTTTCTTTATTTAAATTTTTTTATATTTCTTTTTGGTGAATTTGTCTGAATCTGTGGAGTAAGTGCTTAAATAATATTAAAATTTATTTTGTTATTTTTATGACTAACATCATTTACCTTATAAAGTTTATAGATATACAGGGTAGCGCCTTTACGTTGACTTTACAGGGTATAGTAAAAACTCAAAGAAATATAACAAATCCGATTGCACAATATTGAATTTGATTTTTGAAACAAATTTAATGGTAAAAGTAATTCATGACTAACTTGATTTGTCTTGGAGATACAGAGTGTTTTTCAAATTTTGTTAATTTGGCCAGGCACTTGTAACTTGCTTGATATTAGAGATATCTAAGTTTCTATTTTTTTTGTTCTTTCCTTACTTGTTTATTTAAATCTAAGTTGCTATTGTACGTCCTATTTGTTGCTAAAAGAAATGCTGCAGTTTGGATATTATTATTTTGCATTTTTCTAACCTATTTAAAATTACTATTTTTTTACTGTACGTAAAACTATATTTTGTTTGGCTTTAAAAAATTACTAAAAGGTACTGTTAAATTGTTCAAATCAACAGTTGATTTACATAAAAATTACACATTTTCTTTTGTCTTAATCTTGGCTTTTTGTGCGGTAAGCCCAGTAAAGTAACTCCTCCTTTCAACAATACATTTTAAAAATAAACCCAAAATTACACATTTACCATTTTTCTACAACCCTTACTAATTTTAAAATTATCTATACTAATTGGTAGCCTCAAACTATACAAGCCTAACAGGTATATCTACAGCATCTGGCGTATCAGTATTTGAATTTCATCTTGACATGGCCACCTTCGATTCCCAAGCTTGATGGAAACAAGTAAATTGATCGGTATCATGCAAATGCGGGCTTGTTGCCTCATTAAAGATAAATTTAAATAACATATGCAGCCAGGCGACCTACCATTTCTATATAAAAACACATTCCTGCAACGTTATAAAGTTCGATTTGACAGCATTTCCGTTATATTGATACTGGTAAAAGTAATTAAATAACTTAAGTAATTCCATATTTAAGTTCTTAGGTAGGTTCTATTTAAACTATAATAAATGACAGCAGAGGACCATTTCCTAATACACTGTTCTCTGAGGTATACCCTCATTTTTAACCAATGTCGAAATATTTTCAGTGGCGGCAAAAATACTGTACGCCACTGGTTCTTGTGCAATTTACACGTTTTTAAAGTAATCTAATAAAAATATTTTTTTACTTAATATTTTACGTAGCTTCCTTAGTTTTCCAGAAAGAAGATTAAAATCGGTAAAATTACATATTCCTGGACCATACAAGAAACATTGGGGTAATTTATTCTTTAAAAATTAGGTGTTATAATTTCTTACAAGAAATTAGGTGACAACAACAAATACTTAGTTAAATTATGTTAATATGCCTACTTAAACAAATTTTCGTAAAATAGGTGTGTTTTAAAATTTTAAAGCTTTTGAAAAGTTTAACACGCATTATCTTGAAAACAAGAAATTTGCGGGCCCATGTTTAAGTAATCCTTTTTTATAAAATTAGCTTATGAATAGGCCTTTAATTTTTTTGTCGCAAATAAAAAACAACTTGTATAAGAAAAGTACATTTTAATGGTATAAACAATATATTACCTTATTTAAAAAAAAGTTTTTACTTAATTTAACGTTCGCGCTGTTTTCTGAAAAGACCTGGTGGATTTAGAAAAAAACCTTTAGTTATTTTTTGTAATAATATGTCAAGGCCATTTACAATAAACTTTCACCGGAATTAAATTTTAAACTAAATAATTTTTTAATAGCTTGACGAAAACAGTGACTATTTGTATTTATTAAATAAGTGTTATTTTTTTTTATTATTTTATCATTAGCTTTAAATATAAATCTTGGCTATAAAGGTGTAAGGCTTTCACGACCATCTTCTGCTAAACTTAAGTTCTTTGGGCTATTCGACCGTCGTTGTATATTTTGTTTTCTTGACGTTTCGCCAGCGCGACTGGTTGGCATCCTCAGGAGGTTCCTAGTCGACAACTTGCGTACTACCGTGTACCTGTGTATACAGTAGTACGCAAGTAGTCTACCAGGAACTTTCTGAGAATGCCAACCACTCGCGCTGGCGAAACGTCAAGGAAACAAAATCTACAACGACGGCCGAATAGCCCAAAAACTTTAGTAAATCTTGGTAAACTTAGTTCATAATAAACTAAAAATAATTTACCATATCCATAAGAGTTTTGTTCCGAAACCGTAAACAATTTACTTTTAGAAGTTTAATTTTAATATAATATTATTGCACCAGGTTTTGAAGACGCGCAATTATTTATTAACGTAAATAAATGATGTCATTTTAAAAGTTATTTTAACTTTTAACCGTTTATAAAAGTCTTTAACAGCTTTTTTTTGTAACCCGTAATAACTCATTACTGCAAAAAAATATTTAAAAAGGTTTCCGAAAACGTTTGAATTATCCATTGAAAACTTTTTTGCATCCTGTACTGAAGAATTTAACAAAAATACCTGAAGTCTTCTAGACCCTTTCTAATTACTATAAAACGGCGACGAAAAATCTTCGGGAGTTAAGATAATTTTGTCCGTTCTGCTGTTTACTTGAAAACATAGACATATAACGTTTTGTCATAATTATTGTTACCATACTTACGTTCGATTGTTGTTAAAAAGGTATAATAAAACGACACGTGTTTTCGTTGAGGTGTTACGCAATTATATTAACAATGATGGGTAATTGATTGCAGACAAACAAACGGAAATAAATCGCCACTGTCGCAATAAAACACAAAAAAGGATTCTTCCTCCCCCGACAGCCAGTATAACATATTTTTAAGAAGAAGCTTTGGATCAGTTAAAAGAGTCCTTTATCTCCTTTAGGTTTGCTTTAAATATTACACTTCTAATTGTTAAATTCTAATTGGTAATTTAGATACAAAAAAGAAAAAAGACGTTTATTTTTACTCAATGGATACTAAATTATTAAAAAGAAACAAAAAGCTCGGTGGATCTGAAATAAACTTCTATAAAAGCTTTTCAACTTTTTACGGAGTTGGCGAGTATATGAAGATTAACTGGCGGGGAGCGTGCACAAAGATAAAGCATAATTACCGGAGTGTCGTTTACACTTGTTATTTAAAATTAAAAATGCTTTATTTTTTGATATGCATCTTTTCCGACGGTTTTATGCTCGTATTTTTGCTTGTTTATACAAGCGGTGAAATTTGTTTAAATTACGAGGTAAAAAAATTATTTAGGTTTTTTATCGGGTAAAAAGCGACCAGTCAGAATAAAATTTTAATTTTTAATAGAAAAGTTAATATAATACATAAATTATTTTACCAGTTGTTTTTTTTTTTTTTTTTGTTATGTCCTTACGTTGGGTGCCTTTTTTATTTTAAACAAATTATTTTTTTTAAATATTATTACAATGTCTATTTAAATTTTATTTACGTGTATTTTTGATATTTAAGTAACAGAACAAAATAAGTACGATTTTCTTTATCGTATTCTTTTAAATAAAAAGAAAAACCCACTTCAAAAAAAAAACATTTTAATAAAATATTAGTAAACTATAAAAGCTCTTATACCTTCATAAATTTTGGCATACACGCTAACATCCAAAACCTTGTTTACTCATTATAAGTTTTTTGTTCTGCTAACAAATGTTGTATCGGGTATTTCGTAATTGCGTTAAAAAAATTAAATGTTTATTTGTAAGCTAAGAGTTCAAAAATAAAATAATAAATTTGTTGTTCCATTTAAAAAACGTAACAGTTATGGTGTAAGGCTTTTGTTTTTAATGTGATTTTCAAATTCTCCGAGTTAATAAACATTGATTGGTTATCTTGGATTCTTAAAAAATTCGGAATGTCAAAAACTATACCATTTTTCCTCTTTAATGAAATACCCTGTATAATTTTTTTACAGGTATAGTTAAGTCCACTCATGGACACACTGTATTTAATTAACTTGTGCCTAAACAGGTTTTTAGTTGTGTACTTATTATATGTTTTAAAAACAAATTAATAAATTTATACATTTACATCTGCATACAATTAGTTTTCTATAGGTAACTTGCAAAACTTATCAGGAAGCCTATAAGATATTATTTGCACATTTTGAAGTTAATCAATGAATATTTTAATTGATATAGATCTATGCCGTTGACATATGGACACGTATATTTTAAATTATGCATGCTGTAGACTTCACCTCTATTGTTTAACAGTCAACTTATAGATTATCTCTTAAGTAATAAACATGTATCAGAGAATACTTATAGGAAAGAAATACTTTAGAGCGTCGAAAAACTAATGCAGGTGCAATTTTATTATTGGGTATTAAAATATTTGATTGGTTGATATATTAATTAGTTAATTCATTTGCTCAAGTTTGTAAAAAAAGGTCTTAAGTTCATCCTTTGTATTTTTTCTTTTAAATTTTGGTAGATGGTTGTGACCTGGCTTTTTATATTTAAAATCTTTTACCTTTTATTTGGTTTCATAAACATTTTTAGGAATTTCTTTTACATCTTTAGTTACTGATATGCACCTCTGGAGGACATAAGGACTCACCCTTTGAAGTTTCATATCGTAGATAGAAAACGCTCTGTAGGTATATGGTAATTCTTAACCTTTAAGCATAAACTTGGCAAGAAATTGCTAAGAACAAACAATCAATATTAATATAAAAATGTTACTTAAATAAATTTAGTTCAGGGGATAAAATATTGGGAATAAAAAAACACTAATAATATCTAATAATAAAAAACAAGGTAGTTACCTATTTCTTGTGTCAAGAATAATGTGGTGCATTATTTATAAACCATAATTTTAATCATGTAAAATACACTTAAAAGAAATAGCAGAGTACTAGGTAGTTATACCAAAGGGCATCATAAATTAAATAAAGGTTTAATTTAAACAGATAGCAAAAAATTCAACCTAATATTCTAACAAAAAATAGTTTAAAAGCCTTTTTATTATTTCCAATTTTTTCTACAAGGTTATTTAATTTTAAACAATAAAATTGATTATCTCCCGAAGTAAAAATATTTGAAAATTTTCTTTATTTTTTTAGTCATTATTTGTTTTTAGCAATAATTTTTCTAAGTTTATGCATTTACAGGCTGTCCAAGGATGGGGTTTACAAGAGGACAAATGGCTAAAATTTTTTTTTCAAAAAGTTATTCGTAATAAAAAAAAATGCCTCTATTTGATTTCGTATACAGATTACGCAAAAACTTGAACCACATGAAGTAGTAAAAATGTCTATAAAACTGATTTTAATTTTATAAAAAAATTATTTATATAAATTTTTATAATATAGTTTAAAAACACTTATAATTGGCTTTTTAAAACCTGCGTCTCCCCAAATTCATTGTTACCTTAAACCTTAAATTCCATTTTAACATTTTTATTTTTTTTTTGGTTAAGAAATATATTTATTTTTGTGATGGTAAAACCGGCTGTTTTAAAGAAACATCCATAGTCAAATGTCTTTTTTTAAAATAAAGCTACTATACAAACCGGCACGCAAAATTAACCGGCGGACATGCATCGAAACAACAATTACTCATCTCTCCATTCTGACGGTCAGTTAATATTTCATCATGAAGATAATAAATTGTATCTTTGACGGGCACCTTAATGTATCAAATCACGGAATAATTGATTTATGTACAGTAGGTAGTAATAAGCAATTGATTTGCATTAACAATGTGTACACCATCAGTTTGTTTTCTTTTCCCATTTTATAAAGCCTGGTGTTATTATTACTAGTTTACTAGTTTGTTTTTGTTTTTAAAATGTATAATATATTTTTTAAAAATATGTTATGAAATAAATTATAAGTTATACAGGCTGCCTTAACTCTATTTATATTCGACTTCGACCCTGTGCAAGATATAAAAAATACCCAGTAACAATGGAATAAAATTATGTTTATTTTATTATTATAATATTTTTTACTTTAAAATTGATAAAATGATTAAATAAAACTAAACTAATATTTTTACGTTAGTATTTGCCGACGTGACTGGGTTCCAATCCTGGTGCAGCCAAAATTCTTATTAATAAGTTTGGTCATAAATTTAGTGGTCAGCCCAACAACAGACGGACAAAGTGCAAAATGTATCGGCGCTGAAGGCCACCGGAGGACCAGGGCGCTGGAACGCAGTTTGCCGTATTCTGCGCAACTGTAGACATGCGTAACCTACTCAGTTGGAAGGTTTGGTTGTCCCCCTGGGTGGGAACGTGGTCTTAAGTTGTCGCGAATAGGACCTTGCTGTGAAACTCACGTTAAGCTGTAGGTCCCACATGGCAGTGCATGGGTTATCCCGGCCCTATTCTAAGATCTAAGGTCTAACCTTCGACGAGTACATTAATATGCCATTTATATCGTACAACCAGCAGTAATTGACGTGTAGTGTATTTTACTTTTATGATAAACAATTCAATACACAGTCCAAATTTGTTGAAACACCCTGTATGTTTACCAATAGTGTCAATAAAATTGATGTGTCCAAAGAATTTTTTTATTTTAGGTTTTTTGTTATTCTTTTACAGGGATGAAGATATTTCGTGTAAAAATAGAGTTAATACATCCTTTATGGAATATTTTATACTAATCAGAACTAAACATATTTTTTTGTTTTGGATAATATAAACAGACTGTCCACGGACGGGGTTAATAAGAGGACAAATGGACCAAAAATTTCATTTCTCGAAAAAAGTCATCATTCATTAAAAATTTTGCTTGTAAAAAAATTACGAAGAGAAAATGTTGATTTTGTATACAGGTTTCGCTACAACTTAAAAAAACATCATTTTTCTACAAGAGTAAACGACCTTTATTTTTAATTTTTAAGCAAAATATCATTTAAAAAAAATTTATGAGTAGCATTTTGAATAACTTTATTAAAGTTACAGGAGTATCAGAGAGAATTATTAAACTAAGTTTGAACCTATTAAACAATTAATTATTTTAAATTTTCATAATTAAATGACCTGAAAAACTTTTATGATTTGCCGTTCAACACCTGTTTTCTCCAAATTCCTACAAAACACAATTTTTCAACTGTAAACGCCAGTTTTCGTCAAATTATGAATTTCAATAAAATTTTGTATTATTGTTTTTATCGATTACAAACATGATTCTAAACAAATTTTTCCAATGACATTTTACTAAAAAATGAAAAATACGGGTTGTTTACTCCTTGGCAAAAATTATGTTTTTTAAGTTTTTGCGAACCCTGTATAGAAAATTAACATTTTCTATTCGTGAATCCTATTTTTTTTACAAGCAAAAACTTTAATAAAGAATGACTTTTTTTGAAAAATGAAATTTTTGGTCTTCTTGTTAACTCCATCCGGGGACAGTGTATAATGTGTAAATTTGATAAAGTTGGCTAAAAACATGCCACACCAACTTCTGTAAACTAAAACATTAAATGTTTTACTATTATTATAATTATTGGTTAAAGAGCCTGAAAAAAAAAACATAAGAAGTTAGCTATACAGGGTGTACCGTAATTAATTGGACATAGGTTAATATAGGATACCTGACATGAAAATAAAGTGTTTAAGCTCAAGATCGCTTAGCAAAATGTTATTGGTTTTTGTTCTACAGGGTGTTAAAACTAATTTATTACCAAACATTTAGTAAAATATCTCGGGATCCACTGAACAGATTAGAGTGAAATTTGGTGTACTCTTATTATTTGGGATGCTGAACACAAATATGTTAGCTATTTTGCCTGTACCACTAGATGGCCCACATACAATAAGATTGATTGATTAAAATGGTCATAACTTTTTTGGTCTCCCTGTATGCACATTTGCGAGTGCAAATAATAAAACAGCATTTAATTTTAGCAAAGACAATTATAGTTTCACTATAGACACCCAGAACAATGCTAAATTTTTGGTCATCAGCTTGAACGCCCGCTTCGTGGAATTTATGAAGCGGGTATCCATCGAGTACAAACGTAAACAGTACGTATAATTTGCCGTTCTATAAATTCAGCCAAGCCAGCGTCCAAACTGATGACCAAAAATTTAGCATTGTTCTGGGAGTCTATAGTGAAACTACATTGTCTTTGATTAGACCTATCTTTGGAAATGTATTCTAAAATACCATACATTAGAGAGCTTTATTTTACCAGTAATTTTTTTGGTAATTTGATCGGAAAAAATATTTTCGGTCCGTCTCAAAATTAGGTATTTATTTTTCTTTATATCGTACAAAATTTGTATAAAGTTATTTAAAATCAAATATTACCGCGGTTATTACCATATTATTATGAGTTGTTCAATTAGGTAGTAATTTCGGCTGCTTCTTAGCAGTTGAAATGTTTGGCTATCAATGCGCATTTCCTGTATATTTGTTACCGTCCTTATCTGATTTTCTCAGTTATAACCATGTTAACAAATAAAAAAAAATAGTAATTGAACATAAAAATGTAAGATTTTACAAACCGGTTAAAATGTTTGAATGTAACTGCAGATGTACTACTTGTGCATACACATTTATTTAAGAAATATTTATGTTAGTTTCAAACTTGATTTATACCAGCGATATTGAAAAGCTATTTATATTAGACGGCACCCTGGACATATTTTGTAATTAACGACCACTGCAAAATATCAATCCTTAGTAACAAGAAAAAATAATTCAAACAAGTTAACTTTTTGGCGTTATTTGTTTGGTTTGGTAGTCACAATTAATCATTATGTTTATAAAATTGATGATGGAGACCTCGCAGTATAAATCTCGAGGAGTTTCCAGGCATGCAACGCGGCAATGTATAAATTATAATCATTAATCTTCAAATAACTAATAATTTATTAGTAATTATTATATTTAAAATTACCATATTTAAAAATATTTGTAATCTATTTTTATATTGCCATCTATTACATAGTTTACAGGAACCCAAAAATGCGCATCATAGTGTTTGCGAAACAAAACTTTTTTAAAATTTGCACAATATTTTAAATAAAGAATAAAATAATAAATCTGCGGATGACAATGGTTCTCTTAGTTTATCTCATAGGCTGTAAATTTTGGTACTGCTTATTATAATTTCAATTATTTTTTTGGCAGAATCTAAAAATACGAAACCACTTAGCAAAAATCTTTATTTTTTGCAACGTGTAATAAAGTTTTTATTCTTCCCAACTTCGATTGAAAATCTTTTTTCTTCCTCTGCCAACTTCTTTTTAAACGCTTTTTATAGAAACTAGATAGCACGCCCCATACGCGTCTGGCATACTAAAACTTTTAAATCTATCCGAAAGTTTCCCCAAGCTAAATTTCTTGGACAAGTTGGAAATATTTATTTTAAAAGTTTGTTGTGTTTTATTGGAAGAAAGAAAACGTGATTATTTATTTATATTTTACTTTAAAAAATTATAATTTTAACAGAATTTATTTGTTTTATTAAAACAACTTAAAGAAAATAGAGTGAAAATAATTTTCACTACTCCTACAAAACACAACTCAAAAATCGTTCAGATAAACATTGTTAAAATAAACATGCGACAAGACTTAAAATAATTCGTATTTTTTTTATTAAACGAATAATAATCATCACAATAAAATAACATAATAGCTCTCATGCAGCATGGTATTGTTTAAAAAGTTATATTTAAATTTAAAAATTTATTTGTCATTAATTTTCTTAAAACAATTTTTTCAAGTTCTGGCACCTTGGTAGGAGTAGTGTGATTTGTACAAAGAAAATTATTAGGAAAAAAATCAGACGCACTAGAACTAGTTAGGAGTAAATAACTATAACCAATAATTAGAATTAATTTGTTAATAGCCACGTCGATAAAATTATAAAATTCTGAAACATCCATTATTTAGATACAGCAAGTCCTTTAGATATAGAAATAGAAAATAAAGTAAACTAAACAAGAAAGCTAATTAAAACTGCTGAGAAAATTGCATTTAATAATTTTATAACAATAACAAGTCTGTCATGTGCTCACTAATAGAGTACACGAAAATCATACACAGAGAGAAAGGCTTTAAAAAGACATATCACTTAATGTCAGTAATTTAATTTTGAATTATTTTTATTAGGGAGGAAGGAGAGGGGAATGTTGGGATATTATTTTTTTTCATTTTTCTATCCAAATTTCAAAATAAAGAATATTGTGTACAAAATTTAGGAGAAATCAAAGTAAAACTAACGAAGATACAGGGGTTTAGGTAACTACACCTCAACCCTGACTTTTATGAACGTCTATTTGCAATTTTTTATTGCTCAGAACCTTATTAGGCGCTTTTCCAACAACTCACGTTTTCAAAGCTGGTGCCTATCCTAACACCCTAACTGCTGCACCGATCATTTTAAAAATTTTACAATTATTTCTTTACTAAATTTACGAGGTAACATTGGAAGACTTTCAAATTTGTCAATGTTTCTTTTATTTAAAAAAAAAACAAATTACCAGTTTAAAAATATCGTTTTTAAGTGTTACATAAGAGTAAAAATTTAAAATGAAACCAAACTCTTTTAGCATTACCTAAGAAAAAGGATTAGTAAATTGCTGAACTTTTGTGATTTTAAATAATCCAGCAGCGAGATACCGCAATTCACCACATCTTTAAAACGCTTTCAAATAACTGCTATCACTGACGCATTTTTTGTAATTTTTTAACAAACATTTGACACAATCATTTTTAAATATTATATTTTATGGTTTTGGGGTAATCAAATAATTTTGGGACTATAAGCGCGTTCTGCTATTACCTCGGGTCGATCTGACCGCTACGAAATCGTTCTTTATTTAAATCCGGAGGAGCCCGAGGAAATCTTTATCGTTCATTTATTATATCTAGGCGCATCACATTGTCCTCGATTTGATCGAGGCATTCTGATGGAGGAGACAGATTAATCTTGCTTTGAGGTTAAGTTAATTCTTTTATTTTGTTATTGTGATACAAATTTTCAACTGATTTGTACAGTTCTTACACTTTCCCGAAAAAGATGAGCTTGCAAGAAATAGAAATTTTTGACCCCGAAAAAAATTGTTTTTCTTGCAGAAAAAGAGGAATATGACAAAATTCTCGTACGAAGAAGTAAGCACCATTTCATAGTGATTTGGATACTAGTTAAATAATAAGAAAATAGTTTTGTTCTACCTTTGCATTATAACTAATACAATCTAATTATATTAATTTTAATAAAGTGAAAAAATGAGGTTATGTATTTTTATCTGAATATTTTATTTGCGTTCGTTATTTACCTATCGCTTCATCTCATCTAAAATGACGTCAACAAAATCTCCTCGCATCTGAGAGGCAATTGCAGAGCGCGCTTTATGTTTTCAAAATAACTATAAAAATGTCCCTTTGTGAGCACGAATTTTATTAATTAAATATGTATTGAATATTTTATTAGTTAAATTGTCTTATTTTAAATATAAAGTTAACTTAATTTACAATTCAAACCCTAACAGCTTATTTATTAGAATTGATCTGTTTTTTCTTCTTTTAATCTTCCTGCAATAAATCAGCTGAGATTTAAATTAATCCTGCTTACTTACGTCATCCGGCAGGAAAAATAACGAATGGCTCCGCTTAGAGGATTACTGAATATAGCGAAGTTTAGTCCACGTGGTAAAAAATCAAAACATACACAGAAAATATATTCAAGGAAACGACCAGAAGAAAAAATAATTTGTAAAAAAATAATAAAAAAAAAACAAAATAAATGCATCTAGTGCTTGTTTTCTCTTTTCGCCATTCAGTGGACGTATCTTTCTCTTATGTGCAAAAAGTGGAATAAAACAGGCAAGATCTAATTGCTGAGAAATAACCATAAAGCCATCCTCTTGACGATAGAGACATCTTGTGGATGTCGAAAAACAAGTTTTACGAATCAGCCATAAACCAGCCGGCTGATGCCATGGCCATATACATTTTATGGTGATGCATAGGCGGAACTTAATTATTTTAAATATAAGTAATATTCGTGATAAATTAAAGATATGTTCCCTATTGATTTGGCGAATTCATTTATTGGATGGTTCCCCATTGGATAGACTTAAAATTTAAGAAATTTAAACCTTTAGTATGGGTTAATTTTTCATTTTTATTTATTTTATTTTGATAAAGATGGCAGACTTGCCATTGAAACGTCCATTTTTAATTGGAATTTTTAAGTGTTTTGAAGGTGTATCCTTTTTATAGATATTAAGGATGATCTGCAAGTTATTTGGGGTGAATAGGGCAGGTCATCCCGTTATGTCCCTGGATCAGAACCGACGAGATCCCATTTTTATAAGTTGGCATGTACTCAACAAACAAACCATCTAATATTCGTGATACTAATAGAATATCACTTACTAGATAAAATTTTACTATCCTAATCACGCATCTAATGGAGAAAAACATGGAAAAAAATATGTACTGGAGCGAAAATAGTGCTGATTGGTTAAGCTAAAGAAAACGAACTGTGAAGCGAGAATTAGCAAAGTAATAGGTAGTTAAGTTAAGGTGCATCATTGTCTTGTAAGCTAAAGACTATATTTTTTTAAATACTGATTTTTACGAAGCACAATTTTAAGGGTAAGGTATTTAACTTGCTTACAAACTGTTCGGAAAGTACATGTGAATATTAACGTTCATTAAATCATGGCTTACAGCAAAAGACAATTATAGCAAAAACCACAGAAAGTTAATTTTTCTTACAAGAGTGACTTGATAAGTGCTTATTAAACCTCCCAGTACGAACAACTTTTGCTCTAGTGCTAAACTAATTCTCAAAGGTCTTTGCTATAAACTTGATTTGTTTACTCGGATAAGAGAGTGAAACATTTTAAATCTTATAATTATTTATTTTGGTTCAAATTGGTTATTGTTATATTTTTATTTTCTTGTATTTTCAGTCACTGCAAGTCAGATATTTTTATGCACTAACTGGATCTACTTAAATATGTGGAGAAAAAATCATGGATTTTTAGGCAGCTCGGGGAACTACGGAACTAGTAAAATAATTAGAACATATAAGAAATATATATATATATATATATATATATATATATATATATATATATATATATATATATATTTATTTATTTGGTGGTAAGAAAGTACGCCTATGTCAAAACATATCAAACAACACATACACATAAACTCAATTAGTTCAGATCGAGCCGTTGTTCGCTCGCGGCCGCTTTTTTTACCGCGTTTGGCATATACTCCCCAAAAGAGGAACTTGTCGGCAAATGGCAACACAAACACCAAGTTAGTAAAAAGCAATTACCGTTTACCACTATGATTACGGGCTAGAACGCGAGTCGTTGGCTTTTTTGCGAAGTATGATACTTTGGAGCACGTGACTGTGAGCTCGCTATGTTTATGGTTGTTTTCCCATTTTAAAAGAAATTTGAATATTAATTACTTATATATTACTAACAAATTATATTACACATTAAAGCAAACTAATTATTTATGTCAAAAATGTAAAAAAATAAAAATATAGTATTTCCTTTGTACAAATTATTTCCATTTATTATAGTCCAAGATCCGGCATTAAGAAAATATACCCTCATCTGTTAATTAAATAAAATAATATTTTCTAGGCAGATTTTAATGTAGTGAATGCAAGTGAACAACATCTGCCAGCATAGGTCTGCTACAATTAATTAAACATGCTGCTACCTAACCAACTAGGCTATTTCTCCGCTATCATTGGTTTATGCAATTAACATGTAAAGGTAACAATTATAAATAAATTAACTATTAATTAATTATTATTAATTGTAGCAGACCTATGCTGGCACATGTTGTTCACTTGCATTCACTACATTAAAATCTGCCTAGAAAATATTATTTCATTTAATTAACAGATGAGAGTATATTTTCTAAGTGCTGGATCTTAGACTATTAGGGTTTTGCAAGTAAGGAAAATATGCAGTTGTCATTTCATCAGTTGTCAAACATGCATAAAAAAAATCTTTGTTTTTTACTAGCCTAACTAAAAACATCAACCGATATTTCTTGTTTCCTTGTTTGTTCATTTTAAATCAATATGCACATCTTAGAAACACTTTTTTTTGGCCATGGAGAATAAAAAGGTTATACAATTTGTGTTAAAATGGGCTGGTTCTGCATTTTTAATACTCTGGAATTAAAAGAATTTTTCCTTATTGTATATTATTTATTTTAAAGCATTTTGATTAAAGATAATCAGTTACGTTTTTGTAATTAAAGTAGTACGGAACTTAAAATAGCCACTTATGTAAAACTGAAATCCCAATAATAAAATTAAATAAATCACCTAAAATTTAAATACGGAGAAAAATAGCCTTTATAAATGTACACAACAAAAAAACTTATAATTTTTTATTCAGTTTTAATCCAAAGAAGTCGTAGAAATATTCAAATGTATGCAAATAGACATTTTCCTTTTTCATCAAATTCCTTATTAAGTAGTATCTTAATATTATATTTTTATGATAAGAACTAAAACTAATGTAATAAAAATATTTTAGTTAATATAGTAATTATGCAAATTTTATATAATTTAAAAATATAATTTAAATAATAATATTTTTTTCTCTGTGCAACTTACATTTAAGCTTCCGTGGTAAAAATTCGTTAGTTTGCCAAAGAAAAACCGTTACTTTTTTAGACCCCTAATAGTGTCCTTGCTTTATTATATCTTTTGAGTTACCTACAAAAATTATAATATTCAGCTTGCCTGGTTTACTTTACTATACCCAACTGTAATCTTTTGTTATAATATTCTGACAATTTTTGAAACATATTTTGGTATAATAGTGGGTACTACCTGTTATGCAATAAACTCAAGGTAAATTTTTCAGGTATTTTTCTTTTTACAACTGTAACAAAACATGTTTTAAAAACTTATCATTGCCGTCTTAAAATTTATTAGTCGGCAAGTTTTAAAGGTGATAACTGTTGTTGCGTAATAATTTTGAAGGTCAAAACTTTAAGAGCAAATAGAGATTAAAATTTTAAAGACTATGAATAGTGCCGAAAATGATGATGTAGAAGCATATAAAGTTCTAGACAACATTGAAAATTTAAATCTGTCAAAAACTAAATACTTTTTCTAATACAGTTTATTCTAAAATTTAAATTACTTTTAATTATTTACCTTTATGATAGTTATCTGAAATGTAACAGCCCAAGAGCTCGTGGCGGAGAATCTTCATTATTTTGTAAAAGCCCAAAGTTTGCATGCTTCCAATATAGCTATAAGCGATGGTAGACTATGAAGTTTGACTCATAGTGGCTATGGCAGGTACCAGATACCAAAGGTTAATAAATTGAAACTTACCTTTCGTAATTTTGTAAAAGCTGAACTTAATATGTTACTTGGGTACCAATTAAAAGAAATTTTCTTAGTCGACAGTTTTGACAGTCTCAAGCCCTTGCCAAATAAAAGTTTTGGGGTCCAGTGGTCCAAAGAAGTTCAATATTTCTGTTAGTTAACAAGATGTGACCAGAAAGTCTTGTATAACAGTGGTAGGGTTTTCTAATAGGCATATCCTAAAAATATTTCGATATATACAGATTGTCCCAATAAACAATTAAAAAAACTATCCTTACAGCGATAACATTTTTTTGGGACACTTTGTATACATTTAAATATTTTGGGATATGCCTATTAGAAACCATGCAACTCATATATAGGACTTTTGTCATATCTTGTCAAATAAAATACTTATCCATAGCTGCATATCCGAGCATTGGGTCACCTTAAAAAGTTTGTCTGCCAAGCAGTCGTCATAGTCTACCATAGTTTCTACTTATGTTGGGGGTATAAACTGACAAACTTTTAGCTTTTATAAAATAACGCTTACGGGCTCTTACTCTATAATGAAAAGCTCATTCGATATTAAAAATAAATTAAAAAAAAAACAAAAAATATTATTTTTTTGCTTTACATGCTTAACAGGATATCCTCTTTTACGTGCTATTACAGTGGTAAGTTTAAAAAAAAAATATACATATAAATATATGCAGTAAAAAAAGTTCTTAAGCTAGTACCTGTGACTCTATTAGGAATTATCTTTAACAAGTAACTAAATAATTTTTTTAAATAGTTATGTTTTATTAGAAAGTTATAATTCATATGTAAAAAGGCCCATAAAAATTGAATTACCTCCGAATTGATAGGTGATAATTCCATTGTAGAGTGACAATCCCATTGTACGTTATAAATAGCAAATACCATGTAGCCATCCATAGCAACGGTCCACCTAAAGTAAACAAACGCAATTTTGACAATAGTTTTTTAGTCGATTTGCTTCATTTGAGAAACGAAAAATTAATAACCAAAATAAAAATTTCAGTCAAAATACAACAAACTTAAATGAAACAAGAGAAATATCTTAAATAAAAAAAAATTTGAATGATATTCGACAAGACTATTTCACGAGAAAAACAAGCCAAAATTTTTTAACTTTTTACTTGTAAAAGTAACAATAATATTTTTATCCTTTTTACTTTAACCTAACTTAGTTTTATCGTATACTTGTATTATCACAGTACCTACCTAAAATTATATATGCACGTTTTTTAGGAATCATCGGTAATTTTCAACACACTTATGGTATTACTCCTGATAGTCCTATTTTTCCAGAAAATAATACCTTATACAAATTACTTCTTTAGAGAGATATTCAAGGTTTTTTTTCTAAAATGTTAGATATTATAATGCATTTTTAAAATTCAATTTAGCACACATAAACCTCTACTATTCTATATCATTTGATAAAAACCCCAATTGGTAAGTGTATATCTCTAATATTCGTTTTAATAAACTGTGTTTTACTTTAAGTAAGGTATACGTTATTACTTGAGCTTTAAAACATTTTAAAATTTCTTTGGAGTCACACGAAAAACCTAATTTTAACTAACAGAATTGTGTTAAAAATTTAATTACCAATTTTTAATAAATCATTATAACTTCGTTTACATATTCAAACTTACGTTGTTTGTAATCCCTTACAGCATTTTTTTGTTACTTTTTTTGTACACAAAGACATTCTGTATATATTTTTATTGAGCCCCAGACAGAGATAAGACCAGAACGAAACGATGTGTATATGCGGGTCGCGTACACAAGTGGGAGGGAGGGGTGCGACAGCATGGCGGCCGACGTCACATACTTCATTCTTTGCGCTCTTTCAGCACATTTTAAAATGTATCATCCCCCGATAAAATTACAATAAGATATGTGCGTTCATACATCGCGCATTTTTATGAACAACACAAACAAAGACCATTGAGTTCACTGTCTGCGGGGGTTGCAATTCTTTTCCCTTTCTTAGGTTGCATTTTTAATAGTGTTTGTCTTTAAAGATGTAATTTTTGGATCATTTTTTTCTATTAACATTACTGTCCTACATTTTTAGAGTCATCCTTAGAAAATACATATCTTTACTGCTGTTTTATTTTTATTAAGTTAATAAATATTTCCGTTACTTGTTTTGTTTCCGCCAAAAACTTAATATGCAAAATCTACTCGATATTTTTATTTTTGCTTTCTACCTAAGTAAATAGTAACTGTTTTTATTGCTTGCCTGTCAAAGTATTCTTTATGTTTACTCTACATACCACTAAATTTTTATTTTAGTTAGTATGTTTACTCCTTTCAAAGATATTTATAGATATTTGTGACATAATAGACACAATTGCTAATGGGGTTAATGCATCTTCAGACGATCCATTAAAAGCAACAAGAAGCATTATTTAGTGTGTAAACTTCCGATCGAGAATTGTTACAACATAGATTTAAATATTGCTCTTCGGGATAGAAAATTGGGAAACTATTTCAAAAATCAATTTTCCATACATACCATTTGAGCATATCTGGTATTTTTTAAACTGTAAACTATATTAAATTTTTAAACAAAATAATATTGGGCATTTTCTCCAGAATAAAGATATTAAATCTGTAATAAGTAATCAGTTAAATAGTCAGGACTATTCTGCCGCTGCAGAATAGTCCTGACTGTTTTACTACTCAAATTGCTGATTTCTTAATAGTTGCTTATGCAACTGGTTTGCAATTATGTCATCTGTCTGCACATAGGTAAAACTGAATCAGGATCAGTTGATATGGGTGTATATATGTAGCGCAGTCAGTTGCGTGGCGAAGACTAATAAAAAGACTTTGATGGACTATTATCAATACAGCAGAGAATTAAGGTAATCCAAATCTCTTGACTGTCTTAATACATATAGTAAAAACTTTAAAATTACTTTGTTACCACGCTACTGAAACTGTTTTAAAAACGGTATTAAAAAATGGGTAAACTTTTAAGACATACCTATTAAGAGTTTACTCGATTTTTTTCAGATGCACCTACTTAAAGTTTTGACTCAATCCATGTAAACAGTTAGGTAAGTTTTAAATAAAACATTCACCCGCACGTGAGTCACAAATTTCAAGCCGCATTTTCGTCACACAATTTGTGTCGGAAAATGCGCGAAATTTTCACACGCCACCATATTTTACACTGGTCGCGGACATGTAGACATTACATCATTTGTAGGTCGTGAAGCATTGCCTTCGTAAATTGCCGCCGGGGCATACCAAGTTAACATGAAATTAAACTACACTTTAAAGAGAGCCAATTAGAAGTAGCAAGAACAAGATTTATCACCATGGCAACGGGGTGGCTGTCTCTCAGTGAAGAATTGCCGGTCACATGGCTGCCGAGGGATGTTCAACTCGGGCGAGAGGGTAGGAAGGGACGGAACGGACTGGGTAAAGAAGACAGATGCCCGAATTTAGAATAACGTTTCTCAGGTAATTTGGAAGGGGAGCAAATGGGTATTTTTGTGTATTTTAACTGATTAGACTTGTAGTTTGTAACACTCTAAAATATTTTTCGCTGGTAACCTGTCATTTAATTTATTTTTGAGGTTTTACTTTACAACCAAAATAATTTACTTATGTACTTTTCTGGTGCTTAAGTATATGGTATTCATTATTCGTAGCTATTTTAAATTAGGAAATCTTTTTAAAATTAAAAGGCCAAAGATAAAATTATATACCTTTTATAAATAACAATATAAAAAATGGTTTTTAATCTCCATTATGTATAATAGATAATTTTATTTATTTTCTGCTTTCTATTGATATATTAATGAAGGTCTTTTATTATTGTTTTTAAAGTAATTATTTTAAGCTATTTTTAGGTCGATGTCGTTCCGGTGGGACAAGTCAACCAATATTTTTGGATTATTAATGGCGCTATGCACTGTCCCCTTAATGAATTCTGATGTAGGTATGATGAATTTGAGAAAGTACTTTTTTACAATACTGCGGTTAAACATCTTTAAAAATTTAATGCATTACCATAAACATTAATTTGTAAGGCGTAAATAATAAAATCATTAATTTACTTAGGAAAATTTTATAAAATAATTATAATTTTTTATTCATAAAAAAAATATTTTTAAAACCCCTACTATGAATAAACCATATAATTTACTTCTTTAAATAAAAAATCAATAAAATTAAATGAGAAGAGGTTAAATTGTTACAAATTATTTCGTGAACATATTCATAACGATTTCATAAAGATTATGTTGTCTTGTTTTAAAAATATAGTTAGTTACTCTTTCCGTTTGGCAATAAATTAATAATTTACTGATCACTTTTTCTTATTGAGGGTACTGTTAGTTTGGTCTGATTATTTTTTCTTATTTAGGATATTAGTTCGGTATGAAAAATTGTAAGGACCAGATTCGTTGCAGCAAAATAAAAATTTAGAATATCATGCACATGGAGATTTTGGTAAATTTAATTTTAACCTAATTAAGTAATAAATTTAAATATTTCAAAAGGTACTACCATGTGAATGAAAGTTTGCATTTTGCCCGAGCTTTTAAATTCCCAAATAGCTTTTTTAAAGTTACATGTGGAGTTAATCAGTCGCTATTGATGTATTTTTGTTTTTCATTTGCTGAAAGTGCGTAGCTATATTCAGAGCCGTACGAGGGGAGGCGATGAAGACAATTGCCCCTCCACCCCAGAAGTTCAAAAAGACCTCTTAAAAATGAGTTGTTGGGTTGTTTGCTGGAGCTGGCGCCTAAGCCGCTTAAGAAAACTATTTTTTTTGGGGGTTTGTTTTTACCCCCAATCATTTTCTTCGTACGACCTTGGCTACATTTAAAAGTAATTATTTTTAACTCCTGTACCATTAAAGCATTTATATTAATTTGCAGGTGCAACTTTTATACCTAACTGTATGATTCAAAAAATCTGATTTAAACGAACTCTATTGTTATAAAAGTATGTTAGATTATCAAGAAACACGATATGGTTTCTTTTTAAAACGAAAAAACTACATTAGCAATAAATATTCTCCACCATCATTCATTTATCACACAGGACGTATGTGGTCCTCGCCAGCATAATCTGTGAGCCATCTTAGGGGAAAAATTCAATTATACACCCTCAATATACCTGGGGCCCTTGTCGTAGCATTTTAGCGAGTAGGACGAAACGAATTAATCTCTAGATATGAGGAGCTGGCACGCCATTTAATATCGTTATTTTTAAAAGTTTTATACAGGGCCGTAAAAAAGAATATAAGGCGCCTTATTTTGTTTAAAAAATGAATATAAATATCTAAACAGAATATATTCTTCGGTGAACCCTGAACATTGAAATAGTTTGTTTTTCTGGTATTAGGAGTTTATTTTGTTTTTCAATAAAATTATGGTAAATGTATTAAAATAAAATTAGGTCTTATTTTAGCAGTGTATGCTTTGCTATTCTTTATTTTATTTTCAGAAAAAAACTCAAGTTAAGCTTTAATCCTAAAATAATAAAATAAAATAATTGTATCATCTTTCTCTCATTTTACGAAAATATTACTTGTATCAATTTTTTAGTAACCCCTCGTAAGTTAAACCACGGATTGATACGATACTGTAAAAGCATATTTGTGTATTAATACAAATTAATTTTATTAAAATTATGGTTTATTTACAAATTAAGTTGTTTAACCCTGTATACTAACTAATGCTATCAAACAACTGTAGTTGATTTTCTAAGACCATATCATCACCTCATACATCGCTTAACAATTGAAAATTTTAAAAGGATGTGAAGCATAGCGGGTGTGTTAATAAAAATTCGCCATTCCAGATGTTGCACCACAGCAGAAAGTAAAATTAATTATGTGTTTTTGGGGCAGTAACATATTTTCTATTGTTTTATTTATTGGTCAATATACAGGGTGTTGCACAATGTTGTATACAAAATATAGGGGCAAATTCTAGTATTAAAAATATATATAAAAAATTTGCGCTTTCTTTAGATTAGGAAAATAAAAATACAGCTTTTACGTTTTCTAATATTTTTCGTATCTTGTTTGGTTTAAGAGAAACAAAACAAAACCACCTACCTACAACAGGGTGCGTTTTTTAAAACTTACAATGGCTATATGTTTTAAACCAAGGCAAATATCAAAAAATAAATAAAATACCGTTTCTCTAAAACCCGGGAAAATTATAAACGACGTATTTTTGAAACACCTCTATCAATTCGTTAAGCTACACCCCCAGTCACTTTAAAATCTTAAAGGCAACACACCTTATGTGGCACTTCTCTGGAAAGCTTATGAAAAATGTTTTTCATTGGCCATAAAAAGTTGTGGGTAAATCAAATACTACCCCTAAAATTTTATAAAAATCATACTTTGTTATTCATAAAGAATAACAGAAAATGTCGAATTAAATTAATGTTAAATTATTTAAAAACTAATAACAAATTTTAATAACACTCCCTGTAGAGCTAACCCGCCCTTATAAAGTTCTGGTTAGCTCTGTTTCACAATCGCTTAACACCAGCTACTATTACTTTTTAGCGACAAAATTGAGAAGAGAACTAACCAAAACTAAGCAGAACGGGGCGGGCGAGGGAGTGTTATGTTGTTTTATTATTTTAGTTTAATTAATTTTTTAATTAACTTAATTGGACATTTTTCGGTATTCTTTAATAATAATAAGTTATGATTTTTTTAAAGTTTAAGGGTAGTATTTGATTTTACCCCAACTTTTTATGACCAATAAAACGCATTTTTATAAGCTTTCCAGAGAGGTGCCACATAAGCGGTGTTGCCTATTAAGATTTTTAAGTGACTGGGGGTGCAGCTTAAGGGGTTGATAAAGGTGTTTTGAAAAATACGACATTTATATTTCACTCAGGTTTTATATGAACGGTATTTTTTAATTTCTTGATATTTGCCTTGGTTTAGATAGCCATTGTAAGTTTTAAAAAGCGTACCAAATATTCTTAAACCCTAAAAGAAGCCTTGCAGAAACTTTTTCTTTTAAGAATTAGCTTTTATAATTTTTTATTGTAATTTATGTAACAAAAACAATATTTAATAATTTAATTAGGGTTTATAGCCAGTCTTACAACTTTTACTAAAATGGATGTTTTTGAAATATTTCAGTTTTTAGAAAAGTTTACCACCCTGTATCTTGAGGACGAACACATGTTCATATAAACTTTTCTTTATAATTTTTATGTAAAATTTTTCTTTTTTACAATATTTTGAAAACTTTTTCCTGGACTTCAAACGTTAAAAATGAAAGTGAACGAAATTACTATCCTTAGAGCTAAATATTGCTACATCTACAGATATCATCATCATTAGGCGACGAAGCAAAAATATCTTAAGTAGTAACACGAGGACCTAAAATTGGCATGTGTTTTTGTTTATGAGTTTATTCACCT
>JACEGR010004688.1:0-83773 GCA_014170235.1 Listronotus bonariensis | reverse complement strand
TCAGGACGAGTATATAATATACATACCACCATTGTACCACCTTATACAGAAGCGTCGCTTTAACCCACCCTGTCACTGTCAAATGGTTTGGGTGTCAAACTGGGCAATGCGTTACTTTTAGTCGGAAGGGTTTACCAAAAGATTTTAAATCCAATTTTTATACGTTTCGCCAAAAATGGCAAGGGTTGCAGTCTTGAAACCATAAAGCTTAAACACATACCCGAAATCGGACTAGGCGGATTTTGTGGCTGTAAAACTTACGATTTTTGGCCCAATGTTTAAAAATTACTTGTAAAACATTGTGGTAAACTTGTCCGACAAAAAGACAGTCTGGGTTTAAGCGCCGCTTTCATATATGGCGGTATGAATATTTGTGGTAAACTCGTCAAAAGCAACCCCCTAAAAAGGTTTTAAAACTGTTCTTACAATAAAGTCCATTTTATTGCTGGCCCCAGGACTATATATATACCTAATGCGGCTAGGGGCGAAATAATGGTTCTAGTTCCCCAAGGCAGAAGCCTTCAAAATTTGTATTTAATATAATTGTTTGTTAAACCCTACCTTAGTAGTGACTTAAAAGTGGCAAATTTTTATTAAAAACAGTATGAAAAAAAGAATGAGTTAAATATTATATTTTTCTAATTATTTTTATTGTAAAGTCGCAATAATTATTTAAAAAAAAAATCAGAAAGAAGAGATCCACCACTTTGCAGAAAAAAAAAAAAGAAAATTATTCATGTAAAATTTGAAGTTTTAAACTGGTCGACTGGTATATTTAAAACATAATGGGACCTTGCATTACTATGGAAACCCTTAAGGAAATTATTTAGTATCTGTCAATGTAATTTGTAATTTGACGTATTAAAATTAAAAAGTTAAAACTAAAAGCGATCGTCTAGTAGTTATTTGAAATATTATAAAGAGAAAATATCTGACTGAACTCGTAATATAAGGTAAGGCCATTCAAAGAAGGGCTGTTCGTCTTATTAATGATCCTTTACTTACTCAAAGACTTCCTTCTCTTGCTCATCGTCGAGCTGTGGGAGATCTATCGCTCTTCTACAGATACTTTTACGGCTTCTGCTCCGACGAATTGTCCAGTATAGTCCCTCCTCTTGCAGTTCCCAACAGAGAAACTCGTGGTGCCGCGCGTATGCATCCCTATACGGTTCAATTGGACAGGCCCCGAACTTCCCATTTCGTTCGTTCTTTTATCCCTAGAGTTTTTAGACTGTAGAACCTACTGCCAGCGGAAGTCTTTCCTTCCCCCCAAATCTTCAAGTTTTTAAGTCCCGTGTTAACAAACTTCCTCTTACCCTGCTTAAGACACCCACGGTACGTTAGTATTTAGGCTTCCAGCCTTCGTGGATTGTCCAAAGATAAAAAAATTGTAAGTTCTGTATAGTAAACTATTTTAAAAGTTAATATTTACCTTTACTTACGTGTAACGGAAAAAAGTACTTACTTTTTTCCCACGGGAAAAAGTAATTTTATGAAAAGTCACATTTTAGTACCTGTTAACAAAGATACAATGGCAATTTTTTACCGTCACGGAAAAAATAATATTTATTAATGAATTCAATTATTAATTTAATACAACAGTTTTACTACGAATACCGTAATAGAAAGCTGTTAGACTGGGGATTTACTTTGTCTATAAGAGCTAATCGCTTCTTAAAACATCGATACAGTTATTGTGTATTAAAAATATTATGTCTAGATGCCTACACATATTTCTTTTATAAATGATATAAGTATATTGTATCAGTGTAAAAAGGGGAACTACAAAGTCTGTAATTTACAAGTTGGCTGAGATGCCGCATAAAAGATATTTAAATAAGAAGTTAATTCAGTTGTGTCAAATATTTAATAACAACAAGGCTATTTATTGCTGTAAGAAAACATAATTTCTGCTCTTATTAAAAATTGATTTAAAAGTGAAAATATTCTTCGCTCTTACCTTACTGATTTTTGTTTTTGCCGCCGTGTTTCAATCCTGTGAAGCCAAACCAGGCTGGTTAAAAAACAACTTAAAAGTGTGGTAAGTACAAAAATATTCCTGTAATTTCTTTACTATAACGTTTACAAATTTATAAATATTTTGATTTTATTTGTTAATTAATACACGAAATAAGTTCGCCTTCAAACGAAATACAGAAAAAAGTTTAAAATATTTTTTTGGAAAAACAAATTTTATTTTTAGTACTAATAAATACACAACGTGTCCTTAAAACAAAGTTTTAGTTCTTTTAATTAAAACACTTTGCATATTTCAGCATATTTTAACTTTTTATCAAATTTTACATCAAAAGTTAATAAATATGTTTGTAAAAAAACTAAATGTTAGAGCAGAATTTTTAGAATTTATCACAATTTTAATTGCGAGTTTTCTTTCGGGAATCCTATAAAGTTATAAACTGGACACATGTCATATAAATATATTAATATTATAATATATTTTTATTAAAAATATCTTTTTAAACATAAGTAAAAAAGAAGCAGTGTAAATTGTAGGATACTCTTAATATTGTATTTAATCAAATTATATTTAACCAAAAACAACGTTTGAAGCTGCTAACGGTAAGTTTACATCTGACATTTATTGCATGATATTTATGTCAGGCAAAAATTCTGGCTAATGTAAACAATTTAAAAAAATTATCGGATAATAATGTTTGATCACAACCACTTGACAATGGCTGAATACATTACGTGGGAAAGCCAAAAAACGAAAATAGAATAGAATGGAATATATTTCTGACCGTTTACATTAGCAAGAATTTCTGTCTGACATAAATTATCCTGCAATAAATGTCAGATGTAAACCTACCATTAAATAGCGTATTCATATTCACCTGTTGATTTCTTACATTAAAAGGTAATTAGATACTTTTTTAAATATTTTTGTCATGTTAATGGTAAAACATTTATTTTAAAATAATAGGAACCTAAATAATGTTTTCTAGCTTCACCTTTACTTTCCTAAACTATCTCGAAACCAGCAACAATTGACCTATATATAATGTATTAGGTATTTTTAATTAATCAATTAAAATGTCAAAAATGGAAATATTTACAGAGCGTTCTATTTAGAAATCTTCCTTTACAGGAAAAACTTTATTTTTGAGTATTTATTAAAACTGTCAATTTTTGTTTTAAGTTCACTTTTGAGTCTTATATAGGGTAGAAGTTATTTTGTCTATAAATAGAGTTGGGACACATTGCATATCTATATTTAGAAGATTTTTTACCGCTCTTTGTATATTTATTGCAGCATACCAAATTTTAGCTCTTATTTTGCATACGTGCATACAACAACCGTTTTTTTTTGATCAAAAAAATAAATATGCATAAAACTTATAAAATTACAAATCAGTCACCCCCAATCGGGTACTATCATTTAGTCAGGTGGTTTTTAACTGATCACCTGACGTATTTTTAAAATCTGATTGGCGCTGACTATAATATCTATATGTCGTAGGCCAAATGTTATTTTAGGCAAATGGCTTGAGCCTAGGCAAATGCCGTCTGCCTGGACAAATGACGTCATGAAAATATATTTTTTTAAAAGCCATTTGTCTAGGTAAATGTATTTGCCGTGGTCCTTTTAGGCAAATGACTGTGATATATTTGATCACATATTAGGCGTACAGTGTGTTTTGCAGACTTTTAAAGTAAAAAGCAAAAGCACGTGTAATCTTATTAGTTCGAATTAAGTAATAAGTATTAAGAAATTTAAACCACAAAAAGATTTAAATAACCAGAACTAACCATGACCTGCCCCACCCATCAATCTGACAGTTTGGCATGACCCTCTGGTTATGCAAATATTTCTATCTCCATTTGTCTAAAATTTGCTTAAGCAAATGGAATCAAATGCTATTTAAATAGGCAAATAGCATTTAAAAATGAAAATACACCATTTACCCAGACAGAAGGCATTTGCCTAGGCAGAAGCCATTAACCAAAAATAACAATTTGCCTGCGACATATACATTATAAGAATAATTTAAAATTTGGCTATAACTTATTAACTAAAAAATATGTTTTATTGGGTTTTCATGTAAACACTTGAATAGTAGCAATACAGTAATATACATATCTATTGGCCACATGCAAGAGGAAAATAAATAAGTTAAATAAAATGGCCTTTAATTGTTTTGTAAAAACATTATTTTTATCTTAGGAGAAAGCAGGAAGAAGGGTTCGAGATCGTCTTGCAGAAAACCAGCAGTTAATCCAAGATTACGTTGGAATCGCTGGACAAGTGGGTCTACTAAAAATGGAAAATGACAAAAATCTCTGAAAATGCGAGAGAAATGCTTTAATAACTATGAAAAGGGATTTTCTGTGATAACTTAACCTATTTAATTTATATTTTTAGGTGTTAATTTATTTGATATTTATAATAAAAGATTAAAAAATATATTATCTCGTCTTTTCTAAACACATCTTTTACATAATTTAGAAAATTTGCGGTTATAAAAATACTGTATTATAAATTTCATTATTTTTTACACGGCAGGAAAAAAATACCATTTTATTTTTCCTGACAGGTTCTAAAATATTACTTTTTATGAAATAACTTTTTTCCCCGGGAAAAAAGTTAGTACTTATTTTCCACATATACATACACTTACATTTTCCTTATATCAAAAGTAAAATCAGAAATTTTTACGTTTATATTTTTTTATAATATTTAAAATAACTATTAAACAACTACACTGAGTTTTAAATTTTTAATTTAAATACGTCATATTACGAAATTACATTACCAAATAATGTCTAATTAATGTGGTAAAGAAGGATTCAGTATTCTTTATTGTCAAGTTTACACTTGAAAATGGACAGAGATTGTACTGCCCAAAACGTTGTGTGAAGAAATTAGATAAAGACCGAAATTCTTCTTTTACAACATTAAAAAATAATAATATAGTAATACTTTAGGTTCCCATGGCAACCCAGGACTAATAATCGTTTTATATGTAACTCTAAATTTCTTATCATTAGTATTTAACAATAATTATTATAGTAAAATAATATGTGTTTTAACAATAAATTATAGTTTTTCCCGTAAAAAAAAGGTATTATACACGAAATAAGAATTAAACTTTGGTTTATTGCCTCCATTTGCTTAGCGTTGGGAGATAACAAACCCCGAGCTGAAATCTAAGGCTTTTTTTCCTTGTATAATAAATAACTATTTATTCATATAATAATTCAATTAACAACTGTTTTGGTGATATCTAATTTAGGTTTGGGATTGGAATTTTGTGATATTTTCTTAAACTTCTTCTGGCGTTCTGTGCATCGTTTCCATTTCATACAGAAGCATGAAATACGAATTTTCCCGGGGAAAAGTTATTTCATAAAAAAGTATTTTGCATGTCTGAGTCACTATCACTTTAATATACATAATATGTATATATAATTTTTAAATAAATTGCTAAAATACTTCAGAACTGAAAAAAAAACATTGTCTGCATGCCCCTGTCTATTACACTAAGAATAAAACATACCCAAAATTTTTTAAGATCAGGAAAAAATTATGACTTTTCTGATCACGCATTCGTGTTTAGTAGTTCAAAATACATCACAGAATCTGGGTCATATCCTTTTTTATTATTTTATTAAGGGACATTAAGCGCGCTTGTGGCGGCTTCGGTTGTATCGGCAAGCGTCGATCACCGGAGTTAAGCAGTGAAATGCGCGCCCATAATTTGGATGGGTGTCCGGCGACAGCGGTGTTTCGGGCAGCGGCACACGGTGTTCTCTGCTCGGGGATGCGGACCGAGCAACAACCATCCAAGTTATGGAATGAATGGTGTGTGAATGAGAAGGAGTAGAGGTCAAGGTACAATAAGCCTTCAGGCTGCAGTGCACCACCTAGGGGGGCGGTCGTCGGACCTGGGTGGGATGACCCCGAAAGGGTGAAAAAAAAAAAAAAAAAAAAGGGACATTAAACTCACGATATTTAATTATTATTCCTGTCAACGTGACTCAGGTTATTCGTTTACCTATTCTTCACAGATAATTTAGCAAATCTTTGTCCTTATTCACTGTTGACGTATCGTTTCCATAATAATTTTTGTATATCACTACCTAATTTATATTCGTAAAGAAATGTAAAATAATATAAATTATTATACAGGGTGTCCGGGAAAATGTGGAAATCTCTCGCACACGTATGGAACAGATGAAATTAACACGACAAGTTCCTATAAATTTTTTCCGTTTAAGCCCCCCTGCGGAGATATGATCCCCTAAAGGAGGCAGCTAGAAATCGATTTTTCGTGAATAACTTTTAAAGCGCTCTGTATAATTTGATAATATTTTAGAACGATGCATACTAGTAAAGACCTCTTAAAATAGTGCCCTTGAAACTTATGTCGCTTCTTTAGTTTGCCAGAGACGGACTAGTTTTCGCACATTATTGATAATATTTTTTACGCCCTGTATGGTGAAGACACAAAAAATATGTTTTTGGGTAGTTTAAACCTTTTGCTAAAAAAAGGTACTCTTGTTTGACATTGATAAAATGAGCCGTTTTCGAGTAAAAAATTATTTTAACAATAAGAGTTTATTTTTGTTTAATAATACAATATTTTATTTTCGATGTAATTTGTAATTTTAGATTCAGTATTGAAGTCCTCTCGTAGCAGGTCAGGAATTTGTGAACGGAAAAATTTTATAGGAACTTGTCGTGTTATTTTCATCTGTTCCATACGTGTGCGAGAGATTTCCCACATTCTCCCGGACACCCTGTATTAATATATAACGAATATTTTTCTTTACACATTAGGATACTGAGATTTTAGGATTTTTAAATTATTTAATGATTTAAAAAGATTTAAGTCCGGTACTGGACATGACTTTTTAATGCGCATGTACCAACAACTTTCCGGTGGGCCTCAAGTTTGTTTACTGCGCGAGGTCGTAAAAATCCGCAAAAGGCAACTAGGCTCTGTGTATCTAAATGTGAGATATCTCTGGTAGGGCTCTCTTTCAGCTGTATTATATAAGACAAAAGATTTTAGGACACCCTGTATTTCTTGTATTCCTTACTCATATCTGCACGTGCCTATCAACTCAAGTTATTATTTTTATTTTAATAACCGATTTTGTATTTTAAACGTGCTTATTTCTCGTCTGTAAATTAGTGTTTTTCTAATAGGCCGTCAAAAATAATTATATATATTTCAAATGGTTTACAAAGCATTATTTAAACTACAAAAACTATTTTAATATCAGTCACTACTTTTCTTAAAAATGAAGATCTTTTTACATTGACCGTATTGATGATCGTATTAGCTGCCGTGTTCCAATGGTGTGAAGCAAAACCCAACTGGTTCAAGGATAGAGTTAAAGAAGCGGTAAATAGACAAAAAATTTTAGATAATTAATAAATATACAAAGTGTTTCCTAATTGTAGTAATAAAAATTACCAACATCTCTCTGACCTAATTTTCCGAAAAAAATCATAATAATAGGTCAGGATCACCGATCTCGATGGATTAACAATGTTATTACCTGCGCGAAACAAAAGTTACATTTCATGGGCGAAAAAACGGGTTTGTGCGCCTAAACTATTTACATTCCTATAGACTTTATTTTATAGCAACTGCTTTTAATAATAATAGGCAACCCATTAAACAGTGGAAGTGTCTAAAGCTCCGAATCCCAAGTAGGGATCCTAATTTTGTAACTTTTCAACCTAACCACAAAACGTCAGGCAGTTTTTTCCTAAATAATGCATACTTTGTTAGAAAAGGCTTAAATCTGGCAAGATAAAAATAGAATTGCCATTAAACCAGAGTTGAAATTTAATTTAATCCCTGTAAGACTGTAAGCTCTACTTATTATTAATCAGAAATGTATATTTATTTAGTGTTTTGTTTAGTGATGTGGTTTTACGCAATTTGAAAAACTTAAGTAAAGAAATAACAGTGCATGCACTTTCGTAACGTTAACTAAAATAAAATTTCGAATATACATGCTTTTACATACGATTAAATTTCTTTATTTGGTTTTTATGGCACTGACATTGATTTACGTCTAATCTTTAATCAGATTATCTTGTCTGTGTTGAAATTAATGATATAAAAAAAATAACTTCGGATTTTTGGTCTATAAATATTTTTTGGTCGTAGGAAAAATATTGTACATTACTCGTGCCAAAACTGATTTTCTTACTCGCGGTATTGTCGAACTCAGCTATCGCCTCGTGCGACAACATTTGTTATGTAATATACTATTAAAACTTTAGTGTTGAAAAGTAGATTCAAACACGCGTGTGATATTATTCGTTTTTAAAGGATCAACGAGTGCGTTTTATGTCATTTTCATATTTGGTCGTGGGAAAAGGTATTTAATCTTATTCTGCGTAAAACTGCCTCTTTGATTAATTTTCGTCGGAGGTTATTATTAAATGTCATAGATTTTTAATAAAAGAAAACATTGCCGTACATTGTTTTTTTATATCTGGGTGGCAATGCAAAGTAAGTTTGTGAAAGTCACGTCAAAAAGTTAAAAGGAATGCAATTTCTTATAGATATGAAGACCAGTGGCGCCTTTGCCATTAGGCGGATTTTGGGGGGCGGCAAATAAATGGAAGTGAGGACCTTTTTTTTTTTGCTCCTCAAAATTTTTTCATGATGAATAATTTTGTTGGATTTGGAATTCTTTGTACCCACAATCGAAAGAAATGGAAGTGAGGACTTTTTTTTTTTGCTCTTCTGAACTTTTCCGGACGGAAAAAAATTAGGAAATGGGCGGCGAAAAAAAAATAGCCTACGGGCTACGGGCGGCAAGGCTGGGGGGCGGCGAAAATAAAATAGCCTATGGGCGGCAAGGCTGTAAGTGCGCCTCTGATGAAGACACTTCCCGACTTTTATTTTGATGTCACAGTTTTTTGGGTACGATGGTACAAATTTTGTCTTTGTTGGAAAAAAGTTACGCTATTAAAAAAAATGTAGAAAGGCTTAAGTAGTCTGGAAAATATAAGAGGGATAAATATTTACTTGAAGTGTTTATTCTTTAAATTTGATTTATTTACATGTAGGGTAGGGCGGGGCTAGTTGAGCAATTTTCCACTTGATCGGTTATAGCTCCTCAACAATATGTCTTAATGGCCTATGATGCATACTGATGGATTGGCAATTTATCCCTTAGCAATAGTGTCCATAGTAACTTATTTTTAGTAAGCTAAATTAAGGAGCTACATCTATTTTAATGTAGATAGTCAGGTATGATCAACGTACCCCATAGGTGAGGTAAGTTGAGCAAGGGTATGGGGCTAGTGGAGCACTTAAAAAGTACAGCCAAATTATAGGTTTAATGTTAAGTAGGTTTACAATAAAAATACATTTAGACAATTTGCTTTTTATATTTATAATCCTATAGTCACAAAACAACAAATCTCATCAATAAAACTGCAACGTACCTATCTTAGCCTAACTACTGAATTTAAACTTGAATATTTGTATAATTATTATTAACATAGCTTATACAAATCATAAAAAAAAACATTTAAGACATTTAGGAGTCTAAATCTTCATTTAAAACAAAACGAAGTAATTTTTTATTTGGTTAAAAAAACTAAAAATCAAATCAACAAAACATCATCTTCAAGTTAACTTTATTATAGCAATAATTAAAGATTAGACTTTCCATTAATAAACAGACTTTATATGCAACTATCAATATTGCTGATATAATTTTTAAAAATATATTAAATAGATATTATATGTCTGTGATTTGGCTCCTTTTCTTGGACCAGCCTTTGGGTATGGTCGAACTATTTCCGGAGAAAATTTATGAATTAGATAGGTCGGCTTGTTTTTTGTTGCTTGTACGGGATGCAGCCTCATATAAGTCTTGAGTAGTATAGGAACCTCTAGTAGTCGAACTTTTATAAGTCCGTATCCTAAAAAATAAAAAAATAATTTTATACTTCTGTTAAAATCGTGGGGTTAGGTGGACAACTGTAGCTCAACTAACCCCAACCTGAAATTTTAAAGCAAAAGTGAATTTATTAAAAAACGGATAGAATTATATTTAGTATCTTTATAAAAATCAAAACTGCAATAAATTTACTAAATATTAACGCTTACCTGATTGAAAAAGAATATTATTTAACTATCACAGACAAAATATTCTGTCTGAAAATTATTTTACTTTTTAATCACAAAATAAACAATACGTGGGGGTACTTTTCTCGATCGCCGCGTCACCACTGGCGGTCGCGCGATGTGTTCCTCTTGCGCAACCCCTTCTTTACACTATTTGATGCGTTTGCGTACGGTCGATAGTTTTTGAGATATTTTGATTGCCCAACTTACCTCTATGCTCAACTAGCCCCGCCCTACCCTACGTTCACTCTCGACGCTAATACAAAAAATTTCTGGAGACCCATGACAGGTCTCAACCTCATTTAAAGAGTCAGTTTAAAAAGCCAGTTTTATATAAAAATGTATTTTTGTTTCTAATTCTTGTACGATTTTTTTAGTAAAACTGTCTGTGACCACAATTACGGGTGTTAGCACACAGTTTTTATTTTATAAATTTTATTTTTTAGGAAAATCTTGGAAAAAAGGGAATACAAGAAATTAAAGCACACCCAGAATATATTGGAGCAGCGGTTGGAGCTGCATCATTGCTACTACGCAAATAGGGTCTTTGTAATCATATTTGTATTATTTAAAATCGCTCTTTTGTGTTGATATTTTTAATATTGTAATAAAATGGTTTAAATGAAATGCTTAAAACTAGAGTTTTATTATAATCCCCTTTTTAGTAAAAAAACGTTTCAGCACGTTGGGTAGCAATGAAAGCATCTGATGTCGGCAATTGTGTGAAGTTATGTCATTAAAAAGAATAAGATTTTTGTTATTAAAAGGTTGTTCCTTTGTGCATGTGAAATTATAGGAAAACAAATAAACATGTTTAATTTTGTGCAAAATTTAATAAAATACTAATAAAGTACAAACCATCCTCAGTGCTACTTCTCAACAAACAGGAGTCATAGCCGTGAAGTGCATAAATCAGTGAAATACAAGTTTAAAAAGAGTAATTTACTTTACAAAAACAAGTAACCTATTAATATTTAGGTAATTAAAATTTTTGTTCCCTGTTAATATGTGACTTGTTTTTGTAGTGTATATAACTTTTTCTAAACTTGTATTTGACTGATTTATAGGTGCGTTTTATTGCTGCCATTCCGGAATCGGAATGATACAAAAATAGCGTTTTCTTGCAAAATCCACCGGTTTCTGCGGCCACCCGTCCTACCGACTATTTTGACCCAAGAGCTGGTGGAATGTTGGTTTGGAGTGGGGGAAGAAACAGCTGTTTTTACATCAATGATTTTAAAGTTCCTCCTTCTTCTAAAAGAATATTCACAACACCCAAAATATTTATTTTTGGGGTTTTAATTGATATCAACGGCATTTCTCTTGTCCTTTTTGGGCCGTCCGTGGTTGCTGCAAACTTTGATTTATTTACTTTAAGGTTATGTTGACGCCTTTTTACAATTGACATTAAATTTTTTCATACTTCATATTTCATACCGTTTTGTTGCTAGCAGTTTTTCTCAACCCAAAAGACTGCAACAAAACGCATCTTATGCTTTCCAGAGCTATGACTTTTGTCTGTTGACATAGTAGCACTGAGGATGATTTGTATCGAATAAGTTTTGCTACGCTATTAATATTTTATTAAATTTTACACAAAATAAAACACTTTTATTTCTTCTTTCAATAATTATTGAAGACTTGAAAATGGTGATAACGTTGTTATCGAAACCTTGATAGTGCAATTCTTGTTTTAATTAACAAAAAAACTACTTTGATTTTGACAAAACAACTTATTCACGCTTTATCTAGGCCACCTAGTAATGTCCAAAAGGTCTGTACAAATTGGGCCAAAATGCAACGATCTAATGCAATTTATCTTATACGAAAGGTTGCTGGTTTGCAAGATACAAGGTGTCAAATTTTCCATTTATTTTTTGGCCTGAACACCCTGTATCCTGCAAACCAGCAACGTTTCGACTAAGATAAATTGCATTAGATCGGTGTATTTTGGCCCAAAGAATTTGTAGTGGCATTTTGTATCGACCTTTTAGAGACACCCTGTATATTTCTAATATACAGTTTGTCTTTAAAGGTCTGTACAAAAATGCTACAATAGACTCCTTGGGCCAGAATACAACTATCTAACGTAATTTACCTTAGCTGAAAAGTTGACAATTTGCAAGACTAAGGGTGCCAAAATTTTAGTTTTTTTAATTATTTTAATAATTATAAGACATTTTTACAAAATTTAGCAAATTTTTTGAGTGAGAAATTGAAATTTGCTAATGTTTTTGTCGTAAAATGTAGAGAAAGCCACCTGCAGTCTTTTGCTTAGGTTCAAACAGGTGCAGGGACGGTCATATCAATTTTCCGAGGGGGGGCTATATCATCATTGTCCATATTTGCAGTTAGGTGTGTTTAGGTACAAAAAAATTAATCCGTTACAAAGGATGTGGTATGAAAGAGGGGGAGCATGGCCCCCATGGCCGCCCTCTTATGACCGCCCCTGAAGTGGTGCCACATTTTTTTGCCTGGATAAATTTTAATTTTAGTGTGGGATTTTTATTTTCTTCTATATTTTTTGCACTAAAAGGTTATATTTTTTAATAAATATCGCAACAAGCAACCTTTCTTAAGATATTTCAGAATAACATTTTATGTATTATACCAAAGTTTGCACTCTTTATCTGGGCCTTCTGGTAGTGTACAAAAATGCTACAAGAAATTCTTTGGGCCAAAAGTAGAACGACCTTAAGGGTTATATACAGTTAGAAGGCCAAAAAAAAGCGAATTTTTCAGATTTTTTTCGGAAAAAAGTTTAAAACTTATTGATTTAAAAATTTGTACACCTATTATGGTATCTTTTACCTGTATTTTATGACTTAGTATTAGTAAAAATATTTATTTGGAAAGGAGCTACAGCTGATCTCCAGGAGCTCCACTCAAAAAAGACGTTTTGCGGTGACCACTATCTCTCTGAACTGGATCCTTTGAAATAAAAAAATTAAACAGATTTTATTTAAGTAACGTTAAATCCAGTAATTAATCAAAGGAATAAGTAAAATAATTTGTTTTAATAAATTGCCGGTATCTAAAAAAATCGTTTTTCACCAAAATTTCGGTCTTAAATTGTTTATAACAAAATTAATATTTATCGGTGAAAAAATCTTCGATTAATTACTTAAGAATATATTTAAGACGCTTGTGTTAAAATTTGGGACTAGTCGGTTTAGCCGTTTTCGAGTAATGTTGGTCACCGGCTTTGAAAACGCTATTTTGAGAAAAAAGCATTTAAAGTTTAAAAAGCACACTAAGAGCACTTTGAAACGCCTTTTCAAATTTGCGTGTATCTTCAAAAATATTCACCGGAACGATATGAAATTTTCTGTTTGTATTCTTAAATATATATACATTTAGAAAATAAAAATTTAGAAAAAATCGATTTTTAAAAATTCTAACTGTATATACCCCCTAACACAACATACCTATGTCAAAAGGTTGCAGGTTGCAGATACAGGGTGTCAAATTTTCAATTATTTTTTTACTTGGACACCCTGTATCTCGCAACGGATCAACTTTTTAATTAGGGTAAATTGGTTAATATCCTTGTATTTTGGCGTAAATAGTTGTAAAACAAAATAACTTTGCGTTAGCTAGTATCTTCTTTGGTTGTAGTAACTATTTATACAGGCGTTTAGATAAATTCGGGTAGCCTAAATGGAGCTTTAAGATAAGCAAAGAAAGTTTTTATGTAAAATAAAAAGTTTAGTCTAAAATACCTCAGAATCGATTACACGTAGCGATACACTGATCAAAATTTAAATAAACCATAGTGTATATGAGGTAGATGCAAATTAACGAATAGGGTAAAATTTATTTGGAAAACTTGTTAAGTATTAAAAGTTATATTAAATATAAATAGCAGAGCCCCTATTAACAAATTGGAAAAAAAACTTACTTTATCTACTTAGCTCGTATAGAGATTAGATGGAATTAAATTAACTGGCGTAAGTTATTCTTACTGCCCTCTAATTTCAAATAAAATTCAAAACTTTGTTATTCTTAAAGCATAAAAATGTTTTTTTTTTAATATTTAATACACAGTAGTTCAAAAACTAAGACGTTTAGGACATATGTTTATACGAAGGTTTTTCTTATTTTCCGTTAAAGAATCGCCCCGTAAAGTTTGTCGGTTGAGTTACTGGACACCCTGAAGTAGTTATTCAAAATGTATACAAATACATATTTAACTTTGCCTTCCAGGGGCCGAAGACCTGTAAAATTGCCAAAAAGTTGACCGTTGTCTACCAAATTATTTTGAATTGTTTTTATTTTTTTAAAAATATTTTGCTTTGATAAATTAGAATAAATAATTTACAAAAATAATAAATATATAATAATAAAAGAATATTTAGTATTAAAAAAATTGCT
Source organism: Listronotus bonariensis (assembly GCA_014170235.1). Taxonomy (NCBI): domain Eukaryota; kingdom Metazoa; phylum Arthropoda; class Insecta; order Coleoptera; family Curculionidae; genus Listronotus; species Listronotus bonariensis. The sequence goes on along the minus strand of JACEGR010004688.1, from coordinate 69,269 downwards.
ATCTTTTTAAATACCTATTTATAATAACAAATTAAAAGACGACCAAAAAAAAGGTCTTTCTCTCTTACAATCGCCACTATCTTATACATTCCATGTTTCAATTTGCCACCCCTTGAAGGTGTCACCCGTGGCAGACAACACCGTTTGCTCCCCACCCCTTCTAGATCCGGGACTGCTTTTAGTACTTTTTTTCTTAATTACGGCAACAATTGACATATAGCGTATTAGACGTTTTTGATGTAACAGTATTTTTAAATTTATTTAGATACGGTACCAACACGACGTCCTTCAATCGGCAAAACGGCGATAAATTCACATGATTCTGCCCAATATTTCGTTTTTCGCCAGGCGCGTTTCCCTTCGATTTGCTTGCGCACAATTTTTTTTTTTCGTCCATGAGTTGTAACTTTGTTTTCGCGCAGGTAACAAGCATTGGCTATCCATCGAGATCAGTGGGTCTGGTAGTTCTAAAAACATTTTAAATTCTCTCTTTTTAAGAAAATATTGGTTCTAAATGGGATGTATATTCTTTAATTATTGTTTTGTACTTTCTAAAACCTAGACATGTATCTCTTCACAGTAAAACTGGCCAAACGGGATCTTTTATTTCCTTAAAACTCTTTTAAAATAAAACTCACAGAGGAATCTTATTCTTAAACTATTTTTGTTAATTATAAACAAAAATGGTTCATATTAAAATATTAAATTCTAAAACATTTTATTAGGAATCTCATTTTTCATTTTTGGTAGTCCCACTTGTCTTGTTATTCGAACGTAATTCTGGATAAACGGCAGATTTTTTGCAAGGCGGTCACGAACTTTTTTCCTGCATTTCCCTAAAACAATAATAGCGGCTTTTAATAAACTTATATGACATTTTATCTAATTTATTTTTTTTTTTTCTGCATTTATTTACAAATATCACATTTTTAAGTTACTACTACTTTAAGGTTAAACGTGTTAGAACGAACAAACTTTTATTTTCAGTTAAGGTGACTTTTGTAATTTCACTTCTGTGTATAAAAAATAGAAATTTAATATTGCAAGAATTTTTGTTCGCTAATATTCTTTAAAAAATATACCTATTGTATACAGTGTGTCCGCCTATGTTCTGTTCATATGTATGGAAACCTTTTTATTAATTATTGTACAAAAGTAAGTTGTTTTTTTAAAAGTTTTGTATGATCTTAAACCTAAATAACTATTTATTTTAATTTTTTATGCGATAACAAGCATTTCTGTGACTTTTCACTGTTTTGACTGTTCTAACGCTTTCTTTAGATATCACATTTAAAATAAGTATTAACAAATGTACCTACAAATTTAAATTGTTATAGTTTTATTATAGAAAATTAAAACAAAAACTTGTATTATGCATATAAATGCGTTTGCATATTTAAAAGTAATTATTTTTAAACATTTTTCCTTAATACTAATTTTCAATATTTTCAAAAATAATGGTACTTTCTTTTTGAACATAATTAATATTTTTACCATATATTACTGAAAAAAGAATGAAAATTAATATCCAATGATTGTTTATTAGGTTTAAGAGCAGAACTTTTTCTTAAAAATAACTTTTTTTTGTAAAATTATGAATAAAAAAGTTTTCAATATGTAAAGAATTTGGGCGGACACACTATATATTTATATATGTACAGTTTGTCCATGGATGGGCTTTACAATAAGACAAATACACCAATAATTTAAATGTTCACAAAAGTCGTGTATGGCAACTGCTTTTGCGTCTTAAAAAAACAATATTTTCCTACGACCACTTGTGAAAATAGCAAATAGCACACTGATTTCATGCATAGAAAATGCGTTATATCACACTAGTGTTGCAAAGTACTTTACAGCACTAGTGTTGCAAAGTACTTTACAACACTGGTGTGATACATATTATGATGTCATTCTAAAAACTGCTATTGGTTTGTAAGTGACATATTTATTGTAGTGACAGTAAAAAAACTTTTTATTTACCTTAAACGGTAGAACCCAAATTAGCGAAAATCATCTTATTTTATATTTATTAAAATTTACGAAAAAATAAAAACATAAACAAAATAGACATAACCACAAAAACAACTTTCACTGACTGGCACAGTGTTGTCAGGTAAGTAGATCAAATTTAAAATCTCCCTTCTACCTTTGAGCACGTACTTTATAGAGGCAGCCTTGTCGCTTGACCGTTCGACCTAAAGCGCCAGAGAAAAAAAGCCTATAGATCAAATTCCTTCCTCTCTTTCTTCGTGTACTCAAACAACTAGTTAAATCTTTTTTTAATCCCTAATTAAACCTAAGGCTAATACACACTTTATGAATCCACTTTCTTTTATCCATTCATAAATAGAATCAGACTCTTCCGACGTTGCCAAATGCTTTCCATATTTTGCATGGTAACTGACGTTTGGTAGTCGTTTTTCCTTACTTTAAGGACTTTAGGTTATGCATTTACAATTTTCATATTTTTTTATTTTTTCTTAAAAATATGAGGAAAAACTGTTATTTTTACTTAATTTTATATGTGATGTTCAGTTTCATTAACTCGTTTTACCAATTTTACCCCACCCAGCACCCCTTTTCACTCCCCGGTCCCGTAAGTTTATTTACTGATATTTTTAAAAAACGGAATGTTTTGGATATGCACCACTTACGTTTTATTTGGTAACAGTGCCGAATAGGGTTTTCTGCCGTTTTGAAGATTTAAAAAAAAAAGTGATACTGATTTTAGACCCTCTTCTAAATACAATACAAGTGGCGCTGATCCAAAATATCCCGTTTTTAATTAATTATAACTAAAGAAACTTCCAGGACCGGGATGTGAATAGGGATTCTGAGCAGGGTAAAATAAGTAAAATGAGTTAATATTCCTCAAAATCACGTCCAAAATTAAGTAGAAATCTTTTTTTTATGAATATTTTTGTTAAAAATGGAGAAATGTAACAGAAAATTAAAATGTATGTTTTATAACCTCAAACTAGCAAACAAGGTTAAAGAAACGTCATTTATTGAAAGTCAAATATGAAGAACATTTGGCAACATCAAAAATATGTCAAGGGATATAATTTTTTTAAATCCTTAAAAAGCCAATTTAAAAAAAAAAGAGACTTGAATAACAAGAACTAACCTGACCGTGACTTCGGTCGGTCGGTTGAATTTTATTTTAAAAATCCTCTACATATAGAACTCGGATGCGTAAAGTTGCCGATGTTGCCAAATGTTCAAATTAAATGTGACAAACTTTCGAAAAATCTAAATTTTTATTTTTTACAAAAAATACTAAATTATTTATAACTGCGCCATTACACTATTATTAGGAACAAATAAGAGATAACATGTAAGCCAAAATTTTTTAAAAAATCTTAAAATTGGCAGAAAACCCTATTCGGCATAATTACCTTTTATTTAGAAGAGTGTCTAAAATATGTAAGAATCGATAATTTTTAAAAACCTTTATAATAGCAGAAAACCGTAATAAACTATTAGCGTTATTACCTAACAAAACCATACAATTTTTATTAAGTGAGGGCCTTTTTAAATTCCAAAATGATAAAAGTTATATAATGCTTCTAGATAGGTGATTTTCGATGTAAAAATATTGTCAAAACAGTATAATATAGCAGTGAGGAAAAGTATATATCACACTAGTGTTGCAAAATATCACCCTAGTGTTGCAAAGTTCTCAATTGTTTTTTATTTTTCTGAACAGACAAACTTTAATTTATTTTTTTTGGTGAATAATTTGTGGTCGTAGGAAAAATAGTGTACAGTACTCGTGTGAAAATGACTTTCTTACACTCGTGGGTTTGTCGCACTCGGCTAACGCCTCGTGCTACAATATTCCCACTCGTGTGAAATTAGTCATTTTCCACACTTGTAATGTAATATACTATTACGTTGAGATATTTTCTTTGTTTTGTACAAAACTATAAAATTGTAAAAATTGAAAAGGTGTTAAGAATTAAATGAGGATTTGATATCTGAAATTTTACATAAAATAAACAATTTTTTTTGGTATCATATTGTTTTAATCATGTCTTTTACGCAATTTACCTGGTTTTATATTTTTGTATTTAAATATATTTGACAAACTTTGACATTAATTATTGTGTTATATTAAAGCTACGTAAATACCGTAAAAAAGTATAAAACATGATTTAAAAAAATATTACAGTAAAACCAAGATTTGGTTTATTTTATGTGAAATTTCAATATGGGATCATCCTTATTTAATTTTAAAAACCTTTTTTGTTTACCATTTTGCTAAATTATTAAAAATAAAGGTAGTTCTCTCTTAGTTTATTTTCACATTTTTGTAGTTTTTAAAGCCCCTATACAAAACAAATTTTTAAACGTAAATATTGTTTTTTAAGAAGCAAAAGCAGTTGTCATATATCATATATATATATATATATATATATATATATATATATATATATATATATATATATATATATATATATATATATATATACATATATATATATATATATATATATATATATATATATATATATATATTGTCTATAGTTTAAAAAAAACCTATTAAAGTTAAAAGTAAAAAAAAATAGGGATTAATTGGATATTTTTAAAATGTAAAAAAATGATAAAAAACAACACATTTAATTACTCACCACTTTTTTAAATTGTTTCTTTAACCAACCTGGTTTTGCTTCACATGATTGAAACCCCACAGCCAAAACAATTAATAAGAATGTTAACCAAAAAAATATCTTCATTTTTAAATTATTCTTTTTATAAAACCAATTCTGTTTTCTAAAAGAGCGGGAAATATCTTGTTAGCTGTTTAATATAAGATAAAACTGTATCGAACTTGTTGTATAATAGTAATTTATGTAACAAGTGATACTTTTTTACAAATTTGAGGTTTGACAGCACAAAGTAAAAAAGTCACTTTATGCACGTGTTACATACTTAATTTTTTTACGATCATATAAAAATGTTTCAAATCCTCAGATGTTTTATTTATTTAAACTTATTTATTTTAATTTTGGTAGCATACCCATTATATTGCAACACAAAATTATAGCCTCCCTTATTTTTAAGAAACAATCATCCTCTTCATAGCACTGTACATTGTTTTTGATTCCTTATTCATCAAAATTTATTATTACTAATACTTTTTAATAATTTTATTTTAAAACTGTTAAATTTTAAAACTTGTGACACATGAACTAAAAGAAATAATGACAAAATTAAAGTTAACTTAACCGTTTGGTTCAGTTGATGTCGCGTTTACTGTTCCATTGCATAAATTGATATTTAAGTTTATTGTAGTGGGCATTGAAACAAAAACTAATTTAAAGTGTAATACAAACCATTTAAGTGTAAAAAAATTTAAACACTAATGAAGTATTATATCTTTATGTGAACGATTTAAAAACAGCATTTTTGTTTTAACTGTCATGGAAAAATATCTTTGTTCCATGACCGTTAAAAAATTATGTTTTTTAATCGTTTACATGAAGTTAAAGTACTTCATTCTAGTACACTACATAATTTTTTTAAAAAGTAACTTTTTAACACTTCGAAGCTTTTTTCATACTTTAAATTAGTGTTTTGTTTCAATGCTCTACTACAATATACTTAAATAACAATTTATGCAATGTAACAGTAAACGCGACATCAACTGAACCAAACGGTGAGAGTTACCTTTGATTTCGTCATTATTTCTTTTAGTTCATGTGTCACTAGTTTTAAAATTTGACAGTTTGCAAATAAGTTTCTTAGAAATTATTGAAAATTTATACTAATAATAAATTTGGATGACTAAGAAATTAAAAAGTAATTTATACTGTTTTAGTATTATTTCTACAAAAAGTAAGTACCTACAATTTTCTAAAATAAATAATAAATGCATAGTTATAAAGAGGATAATTGTCTCTTAAAAAATAAGAAGGCTATGATTTTTTGTTGCTATATAATGGCTTGCCTGCACAAATTAAAATTAATAAGTTTAGATAAATAAAACATGTATAAAATGGTGTTTTGGAAAATTTTTATATGCTCATGGAAAAGATATATTATGTAACACATGCATAAAGTGCCTTTTTTACTCATGAAGTTGCCGCACTCGCCTAACGGCTCGTGCTGTTAGGCGAGTGCGTAAAAGTATTACTTTATGCACTTGTTACATAATAGTATATTACATTACAAGGGTGGAAAATGACTTATTTCACACGAGTGGGAATACCCACACGTGTAAGAAAGTGATTTTCACACAAGTAATGTACACTATTTTTCCTACGACCACAAGTTATTCACCAAAAAACAATAAAAATTGTTTGTCTTCACGGAAAAAATAAGAAAACAATTGAAAACTTTGCATTACTAGAGTGATATATACTTTTCCTTACTGCGATATGTTATACTGTTTAACAATATTTTTATATCAAATATCACCTACCTAGTCGCTTTTTATCATTTAAGAATTAAAAAAGGTCCTCATTAAAAAAAATTGCATGGCTTTTTCAATGTAAATCCCATTAACAGCCTGATAACTCAAATTTATTTTAAATAACAATGACAGCGATGACAGCTTTATATTATACTTTGCAACACTAGTGTTGTAAAGTACTTTGCAACACTAGTGTGATATAAGGCATTTTCTATGCATGAAAACAGTGTGCTATTTACTATTTTCACATGTGGTCGTAGGAAAATTACTATTATATTTTATCCAGGCCAACTAGTAAATTACATACTGTGTAGATCCCCGTCTCACACTTTAAGTATCAATGTTTTAAGAAACTATCATCTGGTCAAAGTAATCACCAGCGCTTTTTATCACGACATCCGTCGTAATACTGTCTAAATAGTAGATTTAATTTTATCTGTTGTGAAATAAAATAGGTGATAAAATAAATTCAAAAATAAAATATGTTTAGGCATGCATTAAACGTAAAATTATTATTACTATAAACATGATTTTTTTATTTAAAATTTTAAAAATACATGCACATAAGTAATTACACATCTACTTTAAATAAATTTGCATGACTTCAAAGTGTTTAGAAATATATTTTTCCTAATTTTCCAATAAACGGTTAGTTAAAACTTTTTACAATAGTTTTTAAAATATGTATGTAATGTTGACATTTCCGACTTTTTAAAAGTTTAAAAAAGTGTCACTTTACTGGCTTTTACTTTTGGTCTACGGGAGAAAACTTAACTTTTTTAAACTGCTATTGTAAAAGTGTGCATTAAACTATTGTTAAAATCGCATTTATTTATTTAAGGTGGTCCGTTGGGGTGGAATTTATGGTTTTGATACATGACATTTTCTATTTAATATCTACAGGGTGGTTTTTTTGTGGTTGGTAATATAGCCCAACTAACAATTCATTGTTTTATTAGGGTTGAGAGAACGTTCTTACAACAAATTTAATAAAACCTCTTAGGTTGTAAGAACATTTCTAAAACGTTCTTACAACCCTTATAAAGCAGAAATGGGCACAACTTATAAAACAATTTTGTTCGCTAAATTTGTTTTATTAGGGTTCCGGGAACCTTTATAAAACTGTTTTAAGAACGTTCTTAGAGCAATCATAAAACCTATTTTAAAACAATAATAAAACAGTTTTATGAAAAGCATTTATAAAACAAACAGGTGTCAAGGGTTTATGTACGGTATAAAACATTTATAGAACAATTATAAAACTGTTTTAAAAGTGGTTTAAGAATGTCCGCTGTAAAACTTTTTGCTGTGAGCAACATGGGTATAAAATATTTTTATTTTGTAATTGTGCTGATAAAAACAATTTTCTCTTGAAAATGTTTTTAACAGGTAGGCTTACTTCCCAAATCTTGCTCCACGTAAAATAAAAATGGATGACATTAATAAACTTGTTCCTACACTAGAGTATATATATAGTCAGACATTTGAATAATTATATTGACTTTTTGAGGCATATAGTACTAGATGTTGACGTGCGGAGAAAAATTTTCTGTATAACATATGGTATATAGGTAGTATAATTTTCACGCGCCTCAAAAATAATGAAATTTAAAAAAATAAAATTTATAAATTTACCCATATATTAAATTTAAGTTTTTACAATGGTAGTCTGTTTAATATCGCACTTAATTACAAAATTTTGTTAAATAAATTACCATTCAAAAACACGTTATTACAATTCTTTATTATTTTAAATAGATATTTCCTTACAATTTCAAAATGGCTGCCAATCAACTACGTTAAACTGGTCTAAAATGGCGACCATTTAATAAAACAATTTTGTTCGTCTGGAAACAATTAAAAAACAAATTTGTGTTTAATAAAACATTTATAAAACATAATGAAAATATATTATATGCGAGGCCAGGACAGGGCCGCATTAGGACATCGTGTTTTATCGAAAGGCATGATGTAAAAATAGAAACCTATTTATGTAAGAGGAAAAAAATAGATAACAAATGTAAGTTTATTTAGTATATATTAGTTATCCTTTAGAGAATCCATGGAGCCAAATTTTGACTGCTTGCTCATAAGTCATCTCATAAGTACTAAAAATGTTGATTTTTTGGTACTAATGTAAAAACCGTAATATAATTAATACAACAGTGAACTTCTTGAGTCCATAACTGAAGTTGAGTTTGCGATTCTTTGTACCTTGTTTGTATAGTTTGTAATGTCCATAAACTTTATTTATCTTTTATTATCGTTGTGCATTATTTTATTAAGACTGGAATATAAAACCAAACGGCCGTGTCACGGGCGACCTCACGTTGTGGTTTTTGGGTTAAGAGGGATAATAAGCACGTGACCAAGCCTTAGTCCAATTTGGATGCTGTCGCTGTGTTGACAACATTGTTTAAAATGAACGAATTTCCATACGAAGTAATTAGGTTAGGCTAAATATGTCAGAAATAGGTTATTTTCCATGGCTTATATTAGGACTTTAAAAACGATTTGCCTTTAGATATGCACATGGAAAGGAAGTCTAAACCTTCTACAGGCCGTACAAAAGGTTTTTAAGGCCATACCTAGTAGTTTTAGGTTCTTTTTTTGTGAATTAAAAACCCTTTCTCGACCAAAAATACATGGCTTTTGTTTGTATTGTATTGCATTAACCCCTATATTAACTTATTGCCTCTGATTTCGCTTACAGTGATGTCATATAAGTTATGATTACTGATGTTCCCAGAATTTTGACCGGTTAGGATAACTTTCGTATTGTCAGGATTTCCGCTTTATTTATGAAAATATTGTATTTTGCCATCTAAATAAGTTGTCTAAAAACGTTTTGGCTTTGGCGCTATGTTGAGAATTTTTTAATTTTTATTTTAATAAAGAAAATAAAATCGTTAAAAATAAAAAATGAAAAAAAAGGACTACATAGCGCCATTTTCATACGCATAAGAATATCATTAGTGAAAACCGCAATCAATTATTATCTTTAAAAATAAAGGAGTTATTTAAACAACAGCAATTCATAGGGTGATATTCCCTCTTAAGCGATAATCTTAAAAAATATGTATTTTCAATTTTAGCCTATCTATCCTAGGCCGAACAGAAATACGAAGTCTTTCTGTTCCGCCTAGATCTATCTAACACTAAAAACTATCACATAGTGTCAATATATTATTATCGTTTTTTTATTTTATAAAACGACTTCCTTAAGAGGTAACAATTTGTTTTTGCTTTGCTTGCGCTATCTTTAATACTGATTGGACTAAAGAACCGATACGTCACTGCTTTTTTAAAAATAAATATTATTTTCGGAATCTCCCAATAGTTTTTAACAAAAATGACTTTGTAACTTTTTTTGCAAGACAAACGGTTTTGGAGTAAACAAATAATAGTATATTATTTAATTAGCGTATAATGATGGCTATTACTTGACGATGATGATATTTGCGACTCGAGCCGCAGGCGAGAGTTGTAACGTCTGAGTCAAGTAATAGGCATTGTATGCGTGTTAAATACTATACTTTATCTACAACTTTACACTTTATGTATACATTTATCGTAAAGTAGGTAAAAAATAATTTTGATTTTTGACTGTTTAAAATTAAATTTGACAACTATCAGTAACTAATGTCAATTTGATGATACATAATAAATAATAAACTGAAATTGACACAACGATTGAGTAATGAGTCCATTACTCAATCGATCTGTCAATGTCAATCCATTACTTATGTTTGGCAAATAATGAATGTTGTTATTAGTACAAAGCATGTTTAGTTATGCAACCATTACTTAATAGTTGTAGATAAAATAAATTTATCTCCATTTTGTGCATCTTTACAATGGAGATTTTTTTATTTACTGTTTTACTCCAAAACCGTTTGTCGCGCAGAAAAAGTCAAGAGATCATTTTTGTTAAAAACTAACTAAAGATTATGAAAATAGTTTTTATTTAAAAAAAAAGTATTGGCGGATAATTTTTTAGTTCAATGAAAATATAGCATTTTTACTTTTAACACCCTGTATCTCAGAAGCAAAGCGTTTGCGAACCCATGTTAATAGAAAGTTTTTGTCTTATTTCTATGCGAGAATTACGCCCTTAAAAGGATGCCGCTTACTTTTGAATCACCCTGTATGTAGGAATATATAACTCTTTTTAAAATAGAGAAAACTACCCATTTTACCCCCTTAAAGAATGATTTTAAAAAAGTGATTCTTTAAATTTGTCTTTGCTTACCAACACTTACCTAGCTATCTATCTTACCTATATTACTTACCTATTTCTACTTGCTTTTCTTACCTTACCCTAAAACCATTTATTTATAGAGATATCACAGTTTTTAAGAAACCGAACACCTTTTTTCAGCCTCTTCTAAGGCTTCTAGGGAACCTAATTCTTAAAACACCATGTATTTTTTAAAATTTTGTTTTGACACCATGGTGTATAATTAGGTAATAAATCAAAACCATTTTAACAACTACTTTTTATAACATTTTGTCGTACAAATTTAAATACATCCCTATAAAATATAACTCTTTTTTTTTATCTTAAAATTAATACCACAGGTACCTTAGTACTGCTCTGTATTGCTTAAATTTGTCCAAGGATGTTTGTTTGCTTTTATAGTTTGCCAAATCTCCTCACGAGGGTGCTTTTAACTTTTTATTGCGGCTGCAACATTCACAGAACCTTCATAAAACAAATTTGCTTCCTAAATCTACTTTTTAAAACAAAATTAATCCTTTAAATATACTCAAGGTGGCGACACTTATTATTTGTCACCGGCGGAACATGTATAAAACATTATTAAAACATAATTGTTCGGAAAAGGCGTCTCACAAAACAATTATAAATTTAAGGTGCGGAAACCGATCATTCACATGCCGAAAAAGACTTTTAAGCACTGCATGGGGTACGTGGGAAGACACTGCCCAGGTTCTAATATTTTGTCGGAACTGTGCATCCTTTTCTAACTCGAGCACATTTTCCACAATTTCCTCATCACATTCATTTTCGAGCCAATTTTCAACTTCATTTGATGCCTCCGTTTCATTTTCAAAATTTAGATCGGTTGCCCTAATATATTGAGAGTTTGTGTTTTGTTCAGGCAATATTCCAGAGTATTCGCCATCACTAAGTGCAGCAGCATTTATTTGTTTCTTTGAAATTATCGAGGAATTTTTGTAATATTTCTTAACCTTCCTGCGAAATCCACCACTCCGTTTTAGGTTTTTCCACTTATCTATGCACTCTTGTTTCGACATAACTATTTAATATTAAAAAGTTCTATAAAAATAAGTGAAAGACTCTTTATGCACAGGATCACGCACACACTATAATGTCAGTTTACAAAATATACATTCGAATTTAATTATAAATTTTAAATCTCACCAAATACTTTATAAAGGTGTTGTTTGAGATATTTTACTCTCCAATGACATAAAATTGTTTTTTAATTGTTTTATTTTTGGGTTGAATAACCAATTTAAAAACCTTTATAAAACTGTTTTATAATTGCACCAGCGGAGAATAAAAGGTGGTCAGCAACAAATTTGTTTTATTAGAAACAATTATAAAACTATTTTATAAAGGTTGAATTTAACACTCAAAAATGTTTTATAAAGGGCTTCTAAAAACAAAACTGTCTTAGTTATCACCTTCATAAAACCTTTTTAAAATATTTTTGCTCCAACAGGTAAATTGTTTTAAAAACATGTTTTAAGAACGTTCTTAGAACATACTTATAAAACAAAAAGTTCTTACAGCTAAATTACCATCCTCGCAACATTTATAAAACAAACATACTTCCATAAAACGTTTTTAAAACAATAATAAAACAAAATTGCTGCAGAGACTAAATTTAATAAAACATTTTTGTTAGTTGGGAGGTACAGGCTAAACGGTAAAAGATACAAAAAATCTAAGATACGTGTCCTGCTATCATTTTAAGTGTTTAATTTAATTGCGCAATAAGATCCACGCTAAATTGATTGGTTGAGAACATACAGGGTGATTCTTAAAATTCCTCGATTTTTATTATCTTATAACTCGAGCACTTGTGGAGCTAGAAAGAAACTTTAAATACAAAAGTTTTATAACTTTTTACGTAGAATCTTGTGGCTTACATAAAATAATTATAAACGTTTTAATTTTTGAGATATAACACAAACTTGCATTTTTGTTAATGATGCAAAATATTAAGTGTTATATATTGTTGTAATCGCAACAAAAATGCAATTTTTTGAAATACTCTTAATGCAAGTTTGTGTTATATCTTAAAAATTTTAAAAAATATAATTATTTTATGTACGCCACTGGATTCTACGTAAAAATTTTTATTTAAAGTTTCTTTCTAGCTCCCTAAGTGTTCGAGTAATAAAACATAAGAAAAATAGATGAATTTTAGAAATCACCCTGTATTTTCTAAACCAAACAACTTAGCGTGGATCTGATTGCCCCATTAAATTAAACACTAAAAAGATAACGGGACACGTATCTCAGTTTTTTTTGTATTTCTTACCATTTAGCCTGTACCCTATATTACCAACCAAAAAAACACCCTGTACAATGGGAATCTCACTCTATCATGGAATTATAACCTAATAATTCGAAGGTAATTTAATCTTTTATGAAAATTTTTACACATGGAAGAAATTTTCAGTTTTCAAAAAATGGTCAATAATCATTTTATATTTTTAAGTGTCTCACAAAAATTAAAATAGAAAGCTTATTTGGTTATACATTTTAATATTAATGAAATACTTAAAAGGATTATTTAAGTAACATATGTATTTTTATAGTAAGAAAATATCATTTAGGGAAGGTTAATGTTATTTTTCTGGTGTGAAAATTTAAACGTAAGTACCTACTATACATAAGTGTTAATTAGCAACATTTGTATATCACAAAATAGGTAAATGATTGTATTTTATTATCATCCTTATCATTTTCAATAGCCGTTTTGAGTCGACTGTTGGACATAGGCTTCCCATGAATTATTCCATGGCTTTCGGTCATGCGCACTTTGAATCCAGTTGTGTTGGATGCGCTTGATATCATCCGATCATCTTATCGGTTTTGATACGCATCATGTCTAGGTCTCCATTCCTAAATTTTTTTGGTCCATCATCCATTTTTTAATATGGCAACATGTCCTGCTCAGCTCCTTTTCAGCGTTGTAATTCTTTTAACTGCGTCCATAACACCGGTTCTCTTCCAAAATGTATGGTTTGGAACTCTGTCTCTGAGGTATTTATTTTACATTGACCTCTCCATTAATTTCTGCGTATTTTATAGTGGAATAATAAAATATTTCATATATATACATATATATATTTAATAATATTCTTTAAGAAAATTGCGACATCTGGCAAGACCTTCCTGAAAAAATTTCTCTGGCACATAACTATGTATTTGTGCTGTGCAGATCCTAATTGATGTAAAGCCTTGTCCAGTATGTCCAGCCTAGATGGCTAGCAATATTTAGCCTATCGAGCATTTTCGCCCACTGGTAAGGTCTTAAAAACATAAAGTATTTACGGAAAACGTTAACCTATCCAAAAATGAAGTAAACCTTATCATAAAAAATATATTGAAGCAATTACCGCCCTTTTTTATTAGAGACTTATATGTTAATGATACTCTGATACTTTAAAATAATTAAATTTGCTTAATTGAGCGGGTCTTTCCGGACCTTCCCTAAGGCATATTTAAATTTTTATTCTTTGTGACTCTTAAATAGTAAAAACAATTTTTTTATGCTTTTTTGTTGTATGTCATTTCATTTGGTTTTTCTATTTATTTATCCGCCCTTGTTTTTCTGGGAGTATTCTAAACTAGAGATCCGAATATCGACCCGAATTTTTTATCGGTAAATAATATTAATATTTTTACTATTTATTTTTATATATAATGAGTACCCGAAATTAATAAAAAAAATATGTATAAAGTTATGCGTCCTTGAAATGAAGAGAGAGAAAAACGTCACGTTCTCTTCGCCATGATAGGTATCTACCGTCATGGTAATTTAAAAAATTGACGGATTTCTAAATAATACGAAGATTGGTATCGTGTGAACCAACGAACATGTAAAAAAAATATTATTTTTTTCTATAAAACGGCGCCTTCTCAAAAATAAAGATCGCTAAAATTAAATTATCAAGTCCATAGCTATGAGGGGGATAATTGTTTCTTAAAAAATAAGGAGGCTTTAATTTTGTGTTGCAATATAATGGCTATGCTGTCAAAATTAAAAGAAATAAGTTTAAATAATAAAACATGTGGTGATTTAAATTTTTATATGGTCGTAGAAAAAATACATTATGTAACACGAGCATAAAGCACGTGCCTATCAACCCAAGTTTATAATTTTATCTTGTGCTTTAAACGTGCTTATTTCTCGTCTGTAAATTAGTGTTTTCCAAGATGCCGTCAAAATTAGGTATATATATTTCAAATGGTTTACAAAGCATTATTTTAACTACAAAAACTAATTCTATATTAGTCAATACTTTTGTTAAAAATGAAGATCTTTTTACATTGACCATACTGATGATCGTATTAGCTGCCGTGTTTCAGTCGTGTGAAGCAAAACCCAACTGGATCAAGAATGAAATTAAAGAAGCGGTAAATAGACAAAACATTTTAGATAATTAATAAATGTACAAAGTGTTTCCTAACTTTGGTATAAAAATTACCAACGGCTTCCTGGCCTAATTTTTCAAAAAAAAAACATTATAATAGGTCGGAATAGACATTGTTTTTAAGATACAAATATGTAAAATGATAAAAAAACAAGGTTTTTTATTATTACATTAAATTTTCCGCATTCGATTTTGATAGAATTACACAATGATATTTACAGAATTTGTAGGCTAATAATGTTAAATCCAGTGTCTTTTCGAGCGGCACCGAAACGAATATTTCCAACAAAATTCTGTACACCACTGACTTTAATCAATTTATTATGTATCTGTATTATTTTAAAATTAGTAAATAAAAATAAAACTATGTTATATTTTGATTTTTTGTAAGCTTTAAAAATTTATTTGGATTTTGTAAAATTATATTTTTAATATTTTTAATTTAACACTTACATTACAATAAAATTTACAAAATGTAATATGAACACTATTTTCATTTCCTTAATTAGTTTTTTTTTTTATTTTCTCCATGTTTTGTGGGTACTCCAGGGTATAAAATTAAAAGATTTAAGTTATTTTTCTTAACACAACTGGATAGGGAAAAAATTAAATACAAATAAATATTTTAAAAAATCAAACCGATAAAAAAACCCACTAAAAAATTTAAAAATAATGAATACAAATTTTTAGAAAAATAAAGTCGGGTAATAACATTTCGCTAAACTGAACGTTAATAACTAAATACACAAAATATTTTATGACTTTAATACTGTATATGTTATTACCCGACTTCATTTCTCTGTTATTTTTAATTCATTACTTTTACATTTTTTGTTATCTTTATTTATCTTTTTAAAGTCGTTTTAATTTTTTTTAAATATTAGTTTTATCCTTGTGGAAATACTTTAATACTGTATATG
This sequence comes from Listronotus bonariensis, assembly GCA_014170235.1. Lineage (NCBI taxonomy): Eukaryota > Metazoa > Arthropoda > Insecta > Coleoptera > Curculionidae > Listronotus > Listronotus bonariensis. The sequence continues at coordinate 53,270 of JACEGR010004688.1, read as the reverse complement.
TTATTACCCGACTTCATTTCTCTGTTATTTTAATTCATTACTTTTACATTTTTTGTGATCTTTATTTATCTTTTTAAAGTCGTTTTAATTTTTTTTTTTTAATATTAGTTTTATTCTTGTGGAACACATTTTATCCCCCAACTTTTTCTTATTTAATGAATGGTTTTCGTGTAAGTAAATACAAAGCATTTCTCGGCATGGTCATAATTGCTAAAGGTCTTGACTTGTAGATTACTAATTAAGTATTTTTAACATTTTAGTTAACTAATACATTAAATTTCTGGAAACCCATGACACGTCTCAACCTCCTTTAAACAGTCAGTTTAAAAAGCCAGTTTTATATAAAAATGTATTTTTGTTTCTAATTCTTGTACGATTTTTTTTTAGTAAAACTTTCTGTGACTACAATTACGGGTGTTAGCACACAGTTTTTATTTAATAAATTTTATTTTTAGGGACATCTTGGAAAAAGGGATTAAAGACACTTGCGGAACACCCAGAATATGTTGGAGCAGCGGTTAAAGCTGCATCATTCCTAGGACGCAAATAGGGTCTTTGTAATAATATTTATATTATTTAAAATCGTTTTTTGTGTTAATATTTTTAACATTGTAATAAAATGGTTTAAATCAAATGCCTAAAACTAAATTTTTATTATAACCAAGGTTAGTTTATATTTATAAGACTGGGTAAAATCAAAGCTGATGATCAATCCAGTGGCGTCTAGAATTTTCTCATTTCATTTTGCATTGTTTTGGAAGTGATATTTGTTGAAAGATGTAATTCCAAATGTTTTTTATTTAAAGTAAAAGAATTTACAACTTAATAATAATTAAAAACTGTTGTGTAAACGGTTTTTCTACTAATACAATAAACTGTATATCTCCGGCACTGAACAACATGGCCGAAAAATGGGAGATGTGACGTCATAACACGTCAAAGCAATATGGCCGAATGTCGCGACCCTATATACACCGACTTGGTATTATAACCGCCTTTTTATTAAAGAAACTTTTTAGCAATGAAAGAAGCTAATGTCGGCAGTTTTGTGAAGTTATGTCATAAATAAAAAAAAATAAGATTTTTTAAATAAAAGATTGTTGCTGTGTGCATGTGAAATTATAGGAAAACAAATTAACATGTTTTATTTTGTGCAAAATTTAATAAAGTATAAACCATTCTCAGTGCTACAACCATAGTCATAGCCCTGAAGTGTATAAATCAGTAAAATACAAGTTTAAAAACAGTAATTTACATTACAAAAGAAGTAACCTAATAATCTTTAATTAAAATTTTCGTTTCCTGTTAATATGTGACTTGTTTTTGTAGTGTATATAACATTTTCTAAACTTGAATTTGACTGATTTATGCTTTCCAGAGCTATGACTTTTGTTTGTTGACATAGTAGCACTGAGGATGATTTGTATCGAATAAAAGTTTTACTACCGCTATTAGTATTTTATTAAATTTTTCACAAAATAAAACACTTTTATTTCTCCTTTCAATATTTCTTTCGACTTGAAAACGGTGATAACGTTGTTATCGAAACCTTGATACTGTAATTCTTGTTTTTATTAACGAAAAACTACTTTGATTTTGACAAAACAAAAAATAATACATATAAAGGTGATATTGTACAGTGCATTTTTTTAATTTCCTCCCCACCCCATTTATTTTTTGAACGGATCAATTTAATAAACTTTAACTTTGGAATTAATTTTACGGAAAACGATTTGTTCTTGCCCTTGCGTTATTTTTAAACAAAACTTGAGAACTGAAATAAAAATGTGCTATAATAAAAACACAAAAATTACCAACCTTGTTTTAAAAAAACTCAATGAGAAAAAGAATCGTTATTAAATTTGTTGTAAGTCGCTTACGATGTTTTGCCAAAAACCCATCGATATTATGATTGTAGTAAAAAAATATTCTCCCATATGTTTTGCACCAAAAAAAAGGATACGTGATAAATATCTCTACGTGTAACCGATTCTGAGGTTTTTCAGACTAAACTTTTTATTTAATTTACGGAAAACGATTTTTGCTTTCCCTTGCGTTATTTTCAAACAAAGCTTGAGAACTGAATTAAAAATGTGCTGTAATAAAAACACAAAAATTACCAACCTTGTTTTAAAAATAACTCAATGAGAAAAAGAATCGTTATAAAATAACGTGTAACCGATTCTGAGGTATTTTAGACTAAACTGTTTATTTAATTTACGGAAAACGATTTTTTTCCCTTGCGTTATTTTTAAACAAAACTTGAGAACTGAAATAAAAAGGTGCTGTAATAAAAACACAAAAAAATTACCAACCTTGTTTTAAAAATAACTCAATGAGAAAAAGAATCGTTATAAAATAACGTGTAACCGATTCTGAGGTATTTTAGGCTAAACTGTTTATTTAATTTACGGAAAACGATTTTTCTTTCCCTTGCGTTATTTTTAAACAAAATTTGAGAACTGAATTAAAAATGTGCTGTAATAAAAACACAAAAATTACCAACCTTGTTTTAAAAATAACTCAATGAGAAAAAGAATCGTTATAAAATAACGTGTAACCGATTCTGAGGTATTTTAGGCTAAACTGTTTATTTAATTTACGGGAAACGATTTTTCTTTTTCCTTGCGTTATTTTTAAACAAAACTTGAGAGTTGAAATAAAAATGTGCTGTAATAAAAACACAAAAAATTACCAACCTTGTTTTAAAAATAACTCAATGAGAAAAAGAATCGTTATAAAATTTGTCGTAAGTCGCTTACGATGTTTTGCCAAAAACCCATCGATATTATGATTGTAGTAAAAAAAAATATTCTCCCATATGTTTTGCACCAAAAAAAGGATACGTGATAAATATCTCTACGTGTAACCGATTCTGAGGTTTTTCAGACTAAACTTTTTTATTTAATTTACGGAAAACGATTTTTGCTTTCCCTTGCGTTATTTTCAAACAAAGCTTGAGAACTGAAATAAAAATGTGCTGTAATAAAAACACAAAAATTACCAACCTTGTTTTAAAAATAACTCAATGAGAAAAAAAGAATCGTTATAAAATAACGTGTAACCGATTCTGAGGTATTTTAGACTAAACTGTTTATTTAATTTACGGAAAACGATTTTTTTCCCTTGCGTTATTTTTAAACAAAACTTGAGAACTGAAATAAAAAGGTGCTGTAATAAAAACACAAAAAATTACCAACCTTGTTTTAAAAATAACTCAATGAGAAAAAGAATCGTTATAAAATTTGTCGTAAGTCGCTTACGATGTTTTGCCAAAAACCCATCGATATTATGATTGTAGTAAAAAAATATTCTCCCATATGTTTTGCACCAAAAAAAGGATACGTGATAAATATCTCTACGATGTAACCGATTCTGAGGTTTTTCAGACTAAACTTTTTATTTAATTTACGGAAAACGATTTTTGCTTTCCCTTGCGTTATTTTCAAACAAAGCTTGAGAACTGAATTAAAAATGTGCTGTAATAAAAACACAAAATTACCAACCTTGTTTTAAAAATAACTCAATGAGAAAAGAATCGTTATAAAATAACGTGTAACCGATTCTGAGGTATTTTAGACTAAACTGTTTATTTAATTTACGGAAAACGATTTTTTTCCCTTGCGTTATTTTTAAACAAAACTTGAGAACTGAAATAAAAAGGTGCTGTAATAAAAACACAAAAAATTACCAACCTTGTTTTAAAAATAACTCAATGAGAAAAAGAATCGTTATAAAATAACGTGTAACCGATTCTGAGGTATTTTAGGCTAAACTGTTTATTTAATTTACGGAAAACGATTTTTGCTTTCCCTTGCGTTATTTTTAAACAAAATTTGAGAACTGAATTAAAAATGTGCTGTAATAAAAACACAAAAAATTACCAACCTTGTTTTAAAAATAACTCAATGAGAAAAAAGAATCGTTATAAAATAACGTGTAACCGATTCTGAGGTATTTTAGGCTAAACTGTTTATTTAATTTACGGGAAACGATTTTTTCTTTTCCTTGCGTTATTTTTAAACAAAACTTGAGAACTGAAATAAAAATGTGCTGTAATAAAAACACAAAAAATTACCAACCTTGTTTTAAAAATAACTCAATGAGAAAAAGAATCGTTATAAAATTTGTCGTAAGTCGCTTACGATGTTTTGCCAAAAACCCATCGATATTATGATTGTAGTAAAAAAATATTCTCCCATATGTTTTGCACCAAAAAAGGATACGTGATAAATATCTCTACGTGTAACCGATTCTGAGGTTTTTCAGACTAAACTTTTATTTAATTTACGGAAAACGATTTTTTGCTTTCCCTTGCGTTATTTTCAAACAAAGCTTGAGAACTGAAATAAAAATGTGCTGTAATAAAAACACAAAAAATTACCAACCTTGTTTTAAAAATAACTCAATGAGAAAAAGAATCGTTATAAAATAACGTGTAACCGATTCTGAGGTATTTTAGACTAAACTGTTTATTTAATTTACGGAAAACGATTTTTTTCCCTTGCGTTATTTTTAAACAAAACTTGAGAACTGAAATAAAAAGGTGCTGTAATAAAAACACAAAAATTACCAACCTTGTTTTAAAAATAACTCAATGAGAAAAAGAATCGTTATAAAATAACGTGTAACCGATTCTGAGGTATTTTAGACTAAACTGTTTATTTAATTTACGGAAAACGATTTTTTTCCCTTGCGTTATTTTTAAACAAAACTTGAGAACTGAAATAAAAAGGTGCTGTAATAAAAACACAAAAAATTACCAACCTTGTTTTAAAAATAACTCAATGAGAAAAAGAATCGTTATAAAATAACGTGTAACCGATTCTGAGGTATTTTAGACTAAACTGTTTATTTAATTTACGGAAAACGATTTTTCTTTCCTTGCGTTATTTTTAAACAAAACTTGAGAACTGAAATAAAAAGGTGCTGTAATAAAAACACAAAAAATTACCAACCTTGTTTTAAAAATAACTCAATGAGAAAAAAGAATCGTTATAAAATTTGTCGTAAGTCGCTTACGATGTTTTGCCAAAAACCCATCGATATTATGATTGTAGTAAAAAAATATTCTCCCATATGTTTTGCACCAAAAAAAAGGATACGTGATAAATATCTCTACGTGTAACCGATTCTGAGGTTTTTCAGACTAAACTTTTTATTTAATTTACGGAAAACGATTTTTGCTTTCCCTTGCGTTATTTTCAAACAAAGCTTGAGAACTGAATTAAAAATGTGCTGTAATAAAAACACAAAAATTACCAACCTTGTTTTAAAAATAACTCAATGAGAAAAAGAATCGTTATAAAATAACGTGTAACCGATTCTGAGGTATTTTAGACTAAACTGTTTATTTAATTTACGGAAAACGATTTTTTTCCCTTGCGTTATTTTTAAACAAAACTTGAGAACTGAAATAAAAAGGTGCTGTAATAAAAACACAAAAAATTACCAACCTTGTTTTAAAAATAACTCAATGAGAAAAAGAATCGTTATAAAATAACGTGTAACCGATTCTGAGGTATTTTAGGCTAAACTGTTTATTTAATTTACGGAAAACGATTTTTCTTTCCCCTTGCGTTATTTTTAAACAAAATTTGAGAACTGAATTAAAAATGTGCTGTAATAAAAACACAAAAAATTACCAACCTTGTTTTAAAAATAACTCAATGAGAAAAAAGAATCGTTATAAAATAACGTGTAACCGATTCTGAGGTATTTTAGGCTAAACTGTTTATTTAATTTACGGGAAACGATTTTTCTTTTCCTTGCGTTATTTTTAAACAAAACTTGAGAGTTGAAATAAAAATGTGCTGTAATAAAAACACAAAAAATTACCAACCTTGTTTTAAAAATAACTCAATGAGAAAAAAGAATCGTTATAAAATTTGTCGTAAGTCGCTTACGATGTTTTGCCAAAAACCCATCGATATTATGATTGTAGTAAAAAAATATTCTCCCATATGTTTTGCACCAAAAAAAAGGATACGTGATAAATATCTCTACGTGTAACCGATTCTGAGGTTTTTCAGACTAAACTTTTTATTTAATTTACGGAAAACGATTTTTGCTTTCCCTTGCGTTATTTTCAAACAAAGCTTGAGAACTGAAATAAAAATGTGCTGTAATAAAAACACAAAAAATTACCAACCTTGTTTTAAAAATAACTCAATGAGAAAAAGAATCGTTATAAAATAACGTGTAACCGATTCTGAGGTATTTTAGACTAAACTGTTTATTTAATTTACGGAAAACGATTTTTTTCCCTTGCGTTATTTTTAAACAAAACTTGAGAACTGAAATAAAAAGGTGCTGTAATAAAAACACAAAAAATTACCAACCTTGTTTTAAAAATAACTCAATGAGAAAAAGAATCGTTATAAAATAACGTGTAACCGATTCTGAGGTATTTTAGGCTAAACTGTTTATTTAATTTACGGAAAACGATTTTTCTTTTCCTTGCGTTATTTTTAAACAAAATTTGAGAACTGAATTAAAAATGTGCTGTAATAAAAACACAAAAAATTACCAACCTTGTTTTAAAAATAACTCAATGAGAAAAAAGAATCGTTATAAAATAACGTGTAACCGATTCTGACGTATTTTAGGCTAAACTGTTTATTTAATTTACGGGAAACGATTTTTTTTTTCCCTTGCGTTATTTTTAAACAAAACTTGAGAGTTGAAATAAAAATGTGCTGTAATAAAAACACAAAAATTACCAACCTTGTTTTAAAAATAACTCAATGAGAAAAAAGAATCGTTATAAAATTTGTCGTAAGTCGCTTACGATGTTTTGCCAAAACCCATCGATATTATGGTTGTAGTAAAAAAAAATATATTCTCCCATATGTTTTGCACCAAAAAAAAGGATACTTGATAAATATTGCTACGTGTAACCGATTCTGTGGTATTTCAGACTAAACTTTTTATTTAATTTACGGAAAACGATTTTTCTTTTCCTTGCGTTATTTTTAAACAAAACTTGAGAACTGAAATAAAAATGTGCTGTAATAAAAACACAAAAAATTACCAACCTTGTTTTAAAAATAACTCAATGAGAAAAAAGAATCGTTATAAAATTTGTCGTAAGTCGCTTACGATGTTTTGCCAAAAACCCATCGATATTATGATTGTAGTAAAAAAATATTCTCCCATATGTTTTGCACCAAAAAAAGGATACGTGATAAATATCTCTACGTGTAACCGATTCTGAGGTTTTTCAGACTAAACTTTTTATTTAATTTACGGAAAACGATTTTGCTTTCCCTTGCGTTATTTTCAAACAAAGCTTGAGAACTGAAATAAAAATGTGCTGTAATAAAAACACAAAAAATTACCAACCTTGTTTTAAAAATAACTCAATGAGAAAAAGAATCGTTATAAAATAACGTGTAACCGATTCTGAGGTATTTTAGACTAAACTGTTTATTTAATTTACGGGAAACGATTTTTCTTTCCCTTGCGTTATTTTTAAAGAAAACTTGAGAATTGAAATAAAAATGTGCTGTAATAAAAACACAAAAAATTACCAACCTTGTTTTAAAAATAACTCAATGAGAAAAATGAATCGTTATAAAATTTGTCGTAAGTCGCTTACGATGTTTTGCCAAAAACCCATCGATATTATGATTGTAGTAAAAAAAAATATTCTCCCATATGTTTTGCACCAAAAAAAGGATACGTGATAAATATCTCTACGTGTAACCGATTCTGAGGTTTTTCAGACTAAACTTTTTATTTAATTTACGGAAAACGATTTTTCTTTCCCTTGCGTTATTTTTAAACAAAACTTGAGAACTGAAATAAAAATGTGCTGTAATAAAAACACAAAAATTACCAACCTTGTTTTAAAAATAAGTCAATGAGAAAAAGAATCGTTATAAAATAACGTGTAACCGATTACGATGTTTTGCCAAAAACCCATCGATATCTAGTAAAAAAAATATTCTCCCATATGTTTTGCACAAAAAAAAGGATACGTGATAAATATCTCTACATGTAACCGATTCTGAGGTATTTTTAGACTAAACTTTTTGTTTTACATAAAAAACTCCTTTTGCTTATTTTAGGGCTCTATTTAGGCCACCCGAATTTCTCTAAACGGTCTGAATAAATAGTTACTACAACCAAAGGAGATACTAGCTAACGCAAAGGTTATTTTGTGCTACAAGTTTTTACGCCAAAATACAAAGGATATTCACCAATTTACCTTACTTACAAAGTTGATTGTTTGCGAGATACAGGGTGTCCAAGTAAAAAAAAATATTTGAGAATTTGACACCCTGTATCTTGCAAACCAGCAACTCTTCTGACAGAGGTAAGTTCTGTAAGGTCGTTGTATTTTTGGCCCAAAGAACTTTCTTGTAGCATTTTGTATACACCTTTGGACACTACCAGAAGGGCCAGATAAAACGTGCAAACTTAAACATAAAATGTTTATTCTGAAATATCTTAAAAACGGTTGCTCGTAGCGATATTTGTCAAATATAAGTTTCTGTGCAAAAAAATATAGAAGAATAAAAATTCCACACTAAAATTAAAAATATAACAGAGGCAAAAAAATATGTGGCACCACTTTCAACCTAAGCAAACGACTGCTTCCTCTACATTTTTACAACAAAAACATTAGCAAATATTGATTTCCCACTCTACACACAAAAAAAGTAGTTTCAATAGTTTCCAACCTAAAGCCCCCTACAGACTACGATCTTTTTATCCATTCTCATCGCTGCGAGTCTAATCGACTAGCTAAATGTCTGTGGCCTAACACCTGCCGGGTGAAACCGTCGGCGTCGGTTTAAATATATGCCGAGAAGCTTGATTTTCGACACGCCGAGACGAACGGTCCGCACCAAACCGATAATGTGTGAGATTCTGTTATAACCTGTCGATTTTTTTTCAGTAGGGTGTATTATTTTAATCGCCTTTTATTTCCTACTGGAGTTCTCGTTAGAAAATATGGACCACAATTTAATGCCCAAACAATTTGTAGTAGAATTTATTGATAGTTTCCCTGTTTATGGAAAATTAAATTATCTTTTTTAATCTGTTTGACAGTCCACGAAGGCTTTAAGCCTAAGTACCAGAGTACCGTGGGTGTCGGGTTATTAGATGTTTAACCTCCTTTTTTACGCTGTTCCGTCAACGTTATCCAAGCCCTGAAACATGCAATTTTTTTTTTCTTGCATTTCTACAGCACCTTTTAGACAACGCGGTAGTGCCGACACGGACGTTATTTTCTAAATAACTACTACCTGGGGTAAGCAGAATACTCACACAGTGGTTTGCCAAGCCATCTGTGAGGTGACGAGCGATTAAAAATGCCAATGTCCGATTCGAGAATCGAACCCGGATCGCTGCGGTGAGAAGCTGGTACGTTACCGCTGCACTACGCTCGCCACTTAACGATAACTATTGCGGCGGCTGCAACTGCTAATAATTGAGTACGTCACTGCTAATAATTGCGTACGATTCATCGTCTTGTTTAAAATAAACTGGTAGCTGAGTGCATAGTCTGTGGGCAATACAGATCGGGGATGCAACACGACGTCTCAACTCGTCTCGATACGAATGGACGAAAAAGATCGTAGTCTATGGGGGCTTAAGCCTAATATATTTAGTTTGACACTAACTTATGCATGAATAGGAGCAACCATACGTAGTGATAAGATTAATCATAGATATATTTTAAAAAGGATCCACATTCAGTACTTCCTTTGATGCATCGCTTACACAAAATAAACATATATCATTCGTTAGATTCCATGATTATTCTTCATTTCATTTTAAATTAGTTACATTGAGAATATACATAAATTTCAGTTTAATCCTAAACGGATTCTGATATTGTTTCTGGGCTATGATTATAGTATAGTATGAAAAAGAGATCTCCCCTTTTTGATAGTTAAAAAGAAAAAGTCAGGTTACGCTAATTCTCACATGCACCCGGCCAACTCCGTAGGTACCTAATCAGAGTTTGTCGGTATAGTTGTCGTCAAACTAAAAGCCAATTGGCAGGCAACCCACAATACTCACAATTTTTCTTGACGATATGCTGAAGTTAAGCCCCAGATATGAGAACAATATTTCAAGGGAGGTCGGATTTGGGACACATATAAAAAATACTTTTTGACTCGAAGAGAAATCCAAGCTTTTTGAAGCTGCTGTGGCTATAGATACAATGTGTTTATGCCAGTTAAGGCTACTTTCAAATATGACGCCCTCAAGATTGAAGTTGTCTTTGCTCTGTAAAACTTGGCCGCTCCTAAGTAGAGAATGATTATTTGATGACTCTTTTCGCGAGGAGCATGATTGTGTTTTGGATGCATTGTGTTACTTTCCCCTTTTTTAATTAGTAAACACAATAAAACTACTAAAAAAACGATTGTCTTCAAAGTCGGTTTACTGACGATACTTAAACGTGACAGAGTCATAAAAAAATACTGATGGAATGGTTTGCAATTATCGTTACTATAAACAATTGACACCACATTTACTGTTTTTCTGCACTTCATACTAACACATGTAAATGTTTTATTGTATAGCAGCTGTCCATGCGGCCCGCTCACTCAAGTAGGAGAAAACAGAATTCGAAACGCTTTAGAGCGAGGTAACGCCCCATGGTAACGCCGCATGAGTTATGTTTTTGGTGCGTGCAGCCGGCTTAACTATTTTTGGGACACTTTGTATAGGTTTTTGATATGCTTGTATAAATTTACCCATACCTTGTATCTAGTGCTTAAATTTTATTTCAATACCTCAAATTGCTCCCCCTCCGTACGGCTCTATCCTGGCTGACTTGTAATCCGGGAAGGAAATTCGGGAATCGCTATGTATATCTTGATAGCGATGGATTACTTCTGCAAATGGCCAAAACTCTATTCATTACCAAATTAAGAAGCTGTGACTGTTGCAGACCTACTATTTCAGCAACGGATATGTAGGTAAGAACTATTAAGAGAAGTACATACCGATCTATGTAGCAATTTTGAGTCTAATCCGATAAAATTTTCTCTAATTTTTGTGGAAATCACTAAAACTAGAACTACTCCTTTTCATCCCCAGTTAGATGAAGTGGTTGAGAAATTTAACATTTTTTAATAACTAGTTGAAAATCAAAGTACCTAAATGACCAATAAAGTGGCTAAGATAACTGTATACAGCCATTTTTTATTAGCATGCCTCTCCGCAATTCACGAAGCAACCGACACTACACTTGCTAAAGTCATTTTGGGACGGAAAATGTGCCTTCAAGTTGACTTGACGACCCAACAGAAGACTATAGTCATTTTTTCTTGTTAACCGTATTTATCGAGAGTGGTTAAAACTGAATTTAAAAAGACAATATAAATATTAGAGAAAGGTATTTATGATTTTAAAATGCTTTGAACCGTATTAACACAAAAATACGCCTTTTGTAAGTCAACTTAGTAAACAGCTACAAGAATACATGAAGAGGTGTCTACCAGGTTACAAAAAGAAAGTGACCGTATTCCGTGGTACGACCTAAAAGCTAACCATCAGGAAATTCTAATCGGTGAAAAATTTTGGATATACAATCCTAGAAAAACCAAAGGGCGTTCACCGATATTTTAAAAGCCGTGGGAGGGGCCATATGGAATAGTGACAGTTTTATTATATCCTGTATTAAAAGAATATGTGGGACATTTCTGTAATATTCTAGACTTTTCTACGTTACTATTAAAGGGCGATCGAAAATCTTGTGTGTGTCTTAGTGGTTAGTATAGTTTCGATCTTTGTGTTATTTACTTTAAAACATTGGCACATAAATTTTTACCGTAGTTATTACCCAAGGTTAATTTTAATGTACTTGGAATAGGTTGCGACTCATCCTCCACTTTAGGCGGTTCGAGGTCGGGGATGCAAGGGAAAGCACTGTACCGGGAAAAGTTGGCAAGACTGGGTAAAGTCATTATATTTTGACAGCTGATAATTAATTCAGTGGCGTCTAGAATTTGTGCTTTTCGATTTGGATTGTTTTCAAAGTGATATTTGTGGAAACATGTGATCCCAAAGGTTTTTATTTAAAGTCGAAGAAGTTGCGACTTAGTAATAATTAAAAAGTGTTTTGTAAACGGTTATTCTAATAATACTATAAACTGTATTTCTCCGGCACTGATAAACATGGCCGAAAATGTTACGTTCTATTGTTAATAAAAGTTTAAAAGCATATCACGATATATACGAGGTGGTATGTAACAATATTTTTTATTTATTATTCTTGTTACTTTTTGAAATTTTGTGAAGAAATGGCATTTTATAAAATAATTAGAAATTCCTTGTATTTGTATATTTTTTTATTATTATTTTTAATTTAATTAAACTTTTAGGGAGTTTATTTGTTTTTCAAATCTGTAAGAAAAACAATTCTAATAAAAATGTATCCTAAGAATAATTATTTTGCTGCATTAGAAAAATTGTAAGATGTGGTTTATCTCACAACTATATCTAAAAATAATCTTTAAAGGAAATATAACCCCAAATTTTTTTTTTTTTTTTTGTTTAAGTTATTTTTGCTTTTTTTTAATTTTATTTTTATAGGCATTAAGTTTTTACACAGGCTATCGTAAAGCAAAGACAATAAAGCCAATTTACCTATGCTAAATAAAAAAAAAAAAAGAAAGTTTTTTACCATCCAAAAATTGTATCACTAAATGCTCAAAAAATAGACCTCGAAAAATATTTCATAATACTGCACCACACATAACTTTGGAAATTTTATTAAACTATCCCTCTGACCTAATAATTTTAGTCTCTTATGTCTAATGCCTTTTGCCCATAACCATAAATTCCTTTGGCGGTCCCTGGTTGAACAAAAATTCGAATTTTGATTCGGAAAAATATTTTCATTGCGGTCTCGATTGGCTTTATCGCTGGCAAATCTGAAAATAGACAAACGGTTATTATTCCACAAATGACAATAAAAATGCATTTATTCTGATAATGTGGCTTTTATAGAAAAAATCATGAAATCATTTACTTAAATCACATTTTCGTACAATAAAATTATAGGTATAAATTTTCTGCTATGCTATTATGGATGGTGGAGGGGAGGATAACCATCTTTTATGGCGGACAAGTTGAAAAAGTGGCCATCGGAATGTAGCAAGTTGGGATGGCGCCACAGTAGCCAGTGGAGGGATTTTGGTATTTCTTTCCTTTTTTATTTTGTATCTATATGTCCTTTTTCATTTTGTATCTCACTCTAATAATTCATGCTCATTGGTTAAAAAATCTCCTCTGGCAAATGTGGCGCCACCTTAAGTTGCTCCTTTCGACGGGCACTTTTAAAACATTCAGATGGTTATCCTCTCTCCACACTCTTTCCGCGGTCTTCGAGTAGTGCGGTTCATGTTTACGTAGAGGTCTACATAGATTTCCCGGGTAGGCGATTGAAGGCATCGTACGAGCGTAGCTGTACCCTTGGGAATCGAGAAAAGATTCACGCTAAATTGGGGCTTCTTTCTTCTGGGGCTAAGCGCTGTGAGTGAAGATTCCTAAAGCCTGAATTTTTTACGTTTTGGTGTTGAACACATGGTGTCCTGGTATGGTCGAGGAGGTGCGCATGCCTTGCGGAAATACGTCAGTAGTGAAAGGGACGGTTATGCGCGATAACAGTAGCAGCCGCTGGCTAGACAGTCACAATTTATGCATGTTCAGAAGTTCATCGTTGTAGTTGATCTACATTTTATAAAAAATCTTTGGAATCTCTGGGAGCACAGGCTCGATTATCCAGAGTTTCCACCTACAAAGCCCTGGAAAGCAATAAGACTGGAAAGGAGAGCTGACAAATCGCCTCTGTACCAAAGCCAAATAACAAAATCCAGAATCCAATCCTCCCCTCCACCATCCATATGTGCTATAAATACAGAGTGCAAAAGCTTTCACTACAATACAGGCTGTTACAAATTTAAGGGTCATTCGAATCTCGAGAAGGGTAAAAGTTACAGGGTTGGTTAAATTGCGACAAAAGTTAATCATTTTTACGCGTAACATTATTCCGTTTTAAAAATGTCAAAATTTGCAGCCGTTCTAAAGACTCAAAATAACGGATTTTTTCTCGGTCTATTTTAAGAGATATTGTTAAGCAAATGTCACAATTTAATTGTCACCTTTTATACCGCCGCGCCGCCAGACATTGGGCCAACTACGAGAAACTTTGGCAAAACCATTGTGTGGACGGGTAGTTCGTCTACATTCGTCTTTATTGACCCAACTTTTCTCGAGTTCGCTTGCTTACAAATAATTTGCCAGATGTTTTGACAAATAGTTCGGCCACAAGTTCGCCCAATGTGTGGCGGCAGCGTTAGATCTATCGAATAACGCCATTAAATTTAAGATCCGACGTTTCGTTTTTGGGTCATCGCCATTAACTTAATCCATTACATTAAAGCGACGAGACGCTGCGAACCAAAAAACCATCATACACTGTTTTGCCATCAAAAATTACGATTTACTCCCAAACGTTCAGAGAAATTTCTGTTTGCTTGTTTTCTTCTTCTTATTGATACACTCTGTATGTGGGGAGCAATGGTGCAGTGGCTAGCGTGTCAGCCTCTCACCGCGGCCATCCTGGTTCGAATCTCGGAGTCAGACATCGGATTTTTCATTGTTCGTCACCTCACAGCTGGCAATGGCAAACCACTGTGTAGTATTCTTCCATTTCTAGGTAGTAGTTATTTAAAAATAACGACCGTGGTGGCACTACCGCGTTGTCTAAAAGGTGCTGTGAAATGCAAAAAAATCTGCATGTTTCAGTGCTTGGATAACGTTGACGAAACTCGACAATAATGGGTTAAACATCCAGTAACCCGGCACTCACGGTACACTGGTATTTAGGCATAAGCCTTCGTGTGATGTCATAAAGATAAAAAAATGTATTACTAATTCAAACCTTTTTGGAATATTGACATCATGTGTGGGAGATGGCGTTACCACAACCCATTCTTGATTTCATTCAACGAAGAGCTCTTCGTTTTACTAATGACCCTTTCTGCTCTTCCCAATTGTCGGACTGTAGGGGATCTATCTCTCTTTTATACAGGGTGTCCCACCAGGAAATACCGCGATCAATTTCTCGAAAAGTTCGCTTTGGAAAATTTTGAAAATGTGGTAACTGACTTTTTATGTCAGTGGAGTGGAGGACATACAACTAAAATATTTTGACAGCTCTACAACTTCCGGTTATACCGGAAGTTAATGCCAACTTTCTTCTTTTAAATGGAAAACCCTTTATACATTATTTATTTTTAGATTCTTCGTATAATTCTAAACATAATTTGTGTATAATGTTCCATACCTAAGTCCAACTATTTTTGGCTTATTTTAAATTTTATGTCAAAAATGACGTTTGCAAGCTATTACATAACCATCGATTTTTTCTAAACAATAGCCTTTAATATGAGTTAGGGTTGGGTTCCAAGGTAAAGAAAGGACGTCTTTAGTAGATCGTATCGATATTTTCACAATTAATAAATACAGAGTGGTCGAAAATAATCGTTCAAAATTATAACGTCAAGAACCTTAAAAGTCAATTTTTTCAGTAGGCACTAAAAACAAGGGTAAATTTTTGAAATATTAACGATTAATACTTATCTATTCCAACAATGCATTTAAGTTCTGGTTGGTACGCCGTAGTTTGCTGTGACGCCGCATTTTATTGCCAAGGCCAACTAGGAGCCAAACTAAGCCGTACTTTTTAAAATCTATAAATTTTGATATAGACATCCTTTTACACACTTATTCTTATTTGTGATGCTAAATAGGATAAGGTGAAAAAAGGGGTTTCCGTTTAAATAAAAATACTTTTAAGGTTTTTGTTGTAATAATTTTTAAAGATTATTTTTGACCGCTCTGTATTTAATAATTGTAAAAATGTTATTACCGTCTGCTAAAGCAGTTTTTTCTCTACAAGAAACCCAACCCGAACTCATATTAAAGGCTTTTGTTTGGAAAAAATTGATGGACATGTAATGGCTTGCAAACGAAATTTTTGCCATAAAATTTAAAATAAGTCAAAAACGGTTGGACTTAGGTATTGAACATTATATATAAATTATGTTTAGAATTTTATGCAGTATCTAAAAAATAAATGATATGTAGGGTGTTCCATTTAAAATAAGAAAGTTGACATTAATTTCGGGTATAACCAAAAGTGGTAAAGCTGTCAAAATATTTTAGTTGTATGTCCCAAATATTTAAAATTTTCCAAAGCGTACTATTCAAAGAATCAATCGGGGCAGTTTTCGGTGGGACACCCTGTATGTACTTTGACGGCTTCTGCTTTGAGAACTAATCTAGTTTGGTTCATTTGAAACTCAAAATAGAAAAACTCATGGTGCCGCACGTATGCATCCCTATACGGTCCAACTCAACAGTCTGTGAACTTAGTACTTTGTTCGTTATTTTATCTCTAGAGTTTCTAAAATATGTAACCCCTTAAACAAACTTCCTCTAACCTCACTTAAGGTACCCACGGTATGTTAGTATTTAGGTTTTCAGCTTTCGTGAATTGTTCAAAAATTTAAAAAGTTTTCATCCATTTTTTTGTAACAGGCTACGATAAAGTTAATAGAGGCGTTGGATAAATTAAATGTTTTATTTTAAAACGTCTTAGTTAATGTATATAATTTACATTAGTTCTTGTAGCTTGTAAAAAAAAATTATTAGGAAATAAATAAATAAAAATCATATCAAGTAGTAATGGAAAAAATAAATACATACTTATATTTGAATAAACATTTTCACACACGTTTATAGTAAAATCGTAATTTTATATAACAAAGTAGTAAATAATGGTTTTCAGTTCAGAATGTCGCATAAATCCAAAATCTGATATGTCGTTGGATTTAAAGTTAATATACAAGATTAAGTGTAAAACAAAATATTTAGCCTTTTTAAAAAACAAAGGTTATTATGGCGGCTCAAAGACAGAAAGTCATATACAAAGAGAATGGACAAGGGGAGAGAAACAGTTGATTTACCCCCACCAATTAAAAAATGGCACACACCTGCGACTTGTAGTTGTGTTCAGCGACCGAAAGAGCTTGTCAAAGTTTTATTTTATTTTTGCTTACAGTTGGTAAAAAGCACGTGCTTGGTTAAAAGTATGGATTTATTTATAATTTTTTGTTTTAGTACGCACTTTTTACGTAACATTTTGTGTCTGAATCAATACTATCAGCCAAATATCTTGCGAACTTTAACCGGTTTGATGGTTAACTTAACACTGCGGGATTACTCGTCATGCGCATGGGAGGTTCTTTTTCCGGCTTGCTATTGGCTGTTATAAATGTCAAAACTCTTGACTTTCAACTTTCATATGTTCAATATGACTGATGTTTTGTGATTGTTGTGGCTGTATATTTGTTTTGTGTTTTATTCGGTTTAATTTTACGTGTGACCTGTGTTATAAATATAAATTATTGAAACAAAATTTGTGTAAAATTATTGGTTTTTAAATAAATTATTTTTAAAATTATTTACGTTGTTTTTTTTAATAAAAACAAATTAACACTTTATTTATGTAAGATTTATTTTTTCCAACAAAATATATGCATTAATATTTTATATAAACAATGAACCAATAGAGTATTTCTGTGTGCGTCACTCCTATTTAAAAAAATTGCTTGAACTGTAAAATACAGACAAATGACCAGTTTAAAAAGTATTAATAGTGATAATAATTTTACTAAAGCGAAAAAATAAAAAGGCCTAAACACTAAATAACTGACCCAGTTGAGGTACAAACCAAGATTAGAGTGTGTCTACTTAAGTTCGTACCATAAGGCAAACTTTTATTATTATTTCATGAAAAAAATTCAACCATTCGATATTAATTGTTTTCGGTAGTAGGTATATGAAATATTTTATTTTAAAATAAGTATTCAGTAATGTGGAAACTTAAATTTTCATTGTTTATTAAAACCTACAATCTTATCTGCTTCCTCATACCTAAAATACAAGTATGTAGATGTCGAATAAAATGGACCAAGCACAGCGGCCTATGGAAACTGAAATCCTACTACGCTTTTCTCAGTATAGCAACGATCCATATGAATGGATCGTTGGTATAAGTAATATTAACTTATACACTATAATACTATTCAACTAAATAGAATCAAAATAAATCTAAAATGTATTTGGTTGGTAAGTTTAAGCGTGCTATTTTAATATATTTCTTTAAATGTGTTAAGTAGATTAAGTGGGCTTTCGGTTGTCTTGTTTTGCAGTCTTTAGTTAGAATACTATTTTATTGACGTATGTAAACAATTTTTTGTATTATTGGCATGAATAAATTGAGTATTGAGTAAATTATACACTTCTTTTACATTTTACAACCATTCTTTATGCTAAATATGTAATCTCACAATAAAAGTTTAGTTTTCAATAAATAATTCTATTTAGATTTTTATTTTCAGTTCTCATTTCCCTAAAATGTATATGTATTTTTCCACATTACCCAATTCCAATCTAAGAAAAAAATAGACTTCTACCAAATAGATTTTAATACACCATTAGCACTAAATTACCAATATTTAGTCATTAAAATATTAATAAATTTTAAAGTATAAACCACATTTCACACTTTTTATTAATGTTTTATGTATATTTACTCAATAAATTAATGTTTTTGAATATACCGCCGATTCTGACATTGGGAGTGCGTGTGCGCATGCCCTGCCATCCCGCAGACCCTTTCTTCAAATTGTGCCACTTTTCGAAACGGCGATTGATCCTCTATCCTTGTCTATTCTCTTTGGTCATATATTAAATTCAATGAAATAATTCCATAGAACCGAAAAAATGGCAGTGGTAATGTGACATTTGTTTAAAGAAAAAAATTAAACGCAAAATGTCAATTTATTTCCGGATAATTTTGGAACAATTGCAAATTTTTAAATTTTTTAAACGAAATATTGTTAAGCATAAAAACTTTTCCCAATTTATCAAACCTCGTATCTCTTAAAGTTCCCGAGATCCTAATGATGACCCCGAATTTGCAACAGCCTGTATAAATAGTGGTTAAATAAATGTAACACCCCGTATAATGGTCAGTTATTTATAGGTCTGAATTTGTTTTTGTGATTTGTTTTATTTTGTCAATAGGTTTGATCCAGCAGAATGTTGGAAACATGTTAGCAACAATCGTAAAACGCAGAAATTGTTACAAATATTAGTCAGAAATGTTGGCAACAGTTTTCTGCTGGAACGAAAAATAAACAAGGCGTGCATAATGCGTCAATACAAGAAAGGTTATGGTAAAAATTGTTAGGAATGTTTAAAGAAAGTTTGCAAACTTTTCAGTTCAACATGTTTCCAACATCTTAAAACTACTGCTGGAACAACAAACAATTTTATAATGTTAGAAACATAGCACTGCTGGAACGACAAATTTGACGTGCGCAGAATTCAAACGGTTGCAAACATTTCTGACAGCCTGCTGGAACAAACCTAATATGTTAAAAGAAAGCATGCTTAATTTTCTTATTTTTATATTGGAATTATTTTAAACTTTTTTATTAAAATATTTTTGTATTTAAAGCAAAGTTTTCCGACTCTGAAAGCACAATTTATTCACGCGTTTCTAAAATCTTTTTTTTTTCTAATTATTAGCTTACGTATTACGTACTAATCTTCCTGTTCTGGAACGGTCGCAAATAAGGTTTACTAAAATCCAGAGTAATCAAAACTACGTGGTCTCCGCAATGTAATTTGTTTTCACAGTCTAAACGCAGCTAATCTTCGGTATTTTGCTAAGGAGCACGTTCTACATTTTTATTCCAAGGTATTATCAGGCAGCTAGCTGCATCGATGTTATTTCAGCCATACATTTTGAGGATTTTAAGTCGAGCCATATGTGAGCCTAATCCATTTAGGGAGTTGAGTGAATTTTTTTTATAATGCAGGTTTATTTGAGATCAAAAATGTTGAGCGGCAGAGAATAAAATGGGTTTTTTTGCAAACCCATAAATTCTTTCTATTTCTAAAAACTGATATTTACAATGTCAATTATCTTTAAAGCCAGATAGAATGAAGACTGAGTATTTTTTTATTAAAATGCATTAAACATCTTTCTTTGCCTATTTAAAACCTGCTTAATATTAAAAAAAACTTTTGGCATATACAGGATGTACCAACTATATTTTTATACAAAAATAACTTCTTCCCTTTCTAAGATAAAAATGTTTGTCCAAAAACACTTATTTTATTAACAGTGTGTGAATATACAAGGTGTCCCAAAAACAAAGTTTTAATTCTCAAAATGGTTTATTTAATGAAACGACCTGTATATTTTTACAAATTTTGAGTCTACCTATTTTAAAATAATTTTGTCACTGTCAAAGTGACAATAAATTATTAAAATATAATTATATCCTTTATATTTTTAAATATACTAATAGATAGAAAGGCTATTCTGGCTATACCGGGTGTTGCTCCGTCGAACCGGACATAGGGAATCCCATGTAAATTTTGAAGTGGTCCAATATTGGCTCCCCTAATTATTTTAGAAGAAAATATTATAAGGATTTTTAAAGAGCACTAAAATTTGTAACCAGTGGACAAATTTCAGCTCTTCTCAGTACGCCAGCTAAAAGATAAATGCTAAAATAAGTTACGAATCTCCTATCTTCTTACGCGCCCTGTATTATTAGAAATTTATAATACCAGAAAAATTATTTAACCTTGTACTCTTAAGTTGTCCAAACAATGTCACATCATTTTTAAATAATGAACTACTTAAATCAAGAAAAATCACTATTATAAAATGGTTTTATTAGGGAAATATTTATCGAAGAGTAGCGGGCATGTTTGCAGCCTATTTTCCTAATAGGGTAATACCAAGTAAGTCAACAATTGAACGGACGATAAAAAGAATTGAAACTACAGGCACAGTAATCAATAATTGCCAATGTAAAGAAAATCGACGTGAAAATTAGAGACAAATTGTACAAAACGAGAGGGATTTAGAAGTGATACTTTGTGTAGAGGAGGTTAAAGGAAACATTATCACGAGAAAACTGGAGGACATTACTGGACAAGACCACACCACCAACCTTGCTCGTGAAAATCAAGAGATTTGGTATTAAATGCATCGCTGCCCAGCACACAGTACCAGAGCTGTGCGGGAATACTTGAACAACGCATTTAATAACGACATCATAGGCCCGAACCACGCAATATCTTGGCCAGCCAGGTCTCCGGATCTTTCGCCAAACGATTTTTTCTATAGGGACATTTAAAAACTAAGCTTTATACCAATAAAAAATATGAAAATTTAGATCAGCTAAGGAATGCTATTTCCGCTGAATGTGCCATAATATCGATGTACCAACTAGCCAACGTAAGAAATGAGTTTTATAATCGTTTGGGTTATTGTCTGGCAGTTAATGGAGGAATATTTGAGCATGTGTTGGAATTAGCTGTAAACTAAAATCAAATGCGAGGATTCTTTTTAAAATTCCCGTATAAAATTGTTGAGTTTTGGCAATGACATTATAAATAAATTGTCACTGATAAATCGATATGGTGTTTTTATTATTGATTTCTAGAGTACAGGGTGCATAATGAGATACTACGTTTCAGAAGTATTTAAGCAGTTTACTCTTTACTGGTTGGCTCAAATTTTCATTTTAAGTGGAACTTATTGTGCTTTTCAATAAATCCTAATAGCATTTTTTTCTAAAATAATTAGGTGAGCCAATATTTGACTACTTCAAAATTTACATGGGATTCCCTATGTCCCGCTCGGCGGAGCAACACCCGGTATAGTTTTTTAGATACACATTTAATGACCAGAAATAATTGGCGTATAATTTATAATACATTGTTTATGTAGAATTTAATAAAAAAATAAAATAAGGTAAAATATCAAGGGTCACACCGCAGTACCTTGTAAGTATCTTTTAAATAATTAATATACAGGTGTGGAAACCAACTAGCCTACCATAGGAAATTAAAAGCATGGGGAATATTCGAGGTGGGATCGCGTCGCCGTCAGGGCCGTATTATCCATTAGGCTACAGCCTAGGGCGCCATGAAAAAAATAGCCGCAATAGGCGCCAGACAAAGGGAGTAATGGGCGCTAGACAGGTAAGTTTTTAAGAAAGTTTAGGTGGAGCGGGATTTTTGGTGACCTAGGGCGCCTCAAACGGTTAATACGGCCCTGGTCGCCGTCCGATAAAAGACGGAAGCGGTGTAAGCGGAAAGCTCCTGATTTCACTCTGCTTGAATATACATAAGCAATAATGCATTTATTAAAAGTATATAGGTATTCTATTAGTTTACTATAAGAAAATAGTATATTGTGCAACAAGTTTCAAAGACTCTTTTGCACATAAGTATGACGTTTGTGCACGAGACCTAGGCGAGTGCTTCAAGTCATACGAGTGTGCAAAGAGTCAGTTTCAAACGTGTTGCACATGATATTTTTTCTACGACAGCAAAAAATAAGAATTAATATGTAATTTTATTATTTTAACTTTTGACAGTTTTTACACGCTTATGTCAAAAATAAATGACAGAAAATAAAATATTTCTGACTGGTTGACATGTGAAAAATTTGTACACAGTAGTTTCATACATCATGTGAAATTAGTCATTTTTAGATCCTGTTATCGTGCGTTAAACCATTTTTTCACCATTTTTACTGCTATTTTGTCTGAATTATGTATCAAAATTCATACCCATTTTTTTAAATTTCTCAAAAACACTTTAACGCAAAGCCTCGGTTGATTTAATAAAAGGGCCATAAATTATAAACATCGTCTGAAACTTTCCAGTGTACAATATTTCCTGAAGTAAACATAAATGTTTTGCAATTAGAAATCATGGAGCATAAAGACAGGGAAGATACGACGAGGACTATAATTCGGTTTCCTCGAAAATTAATATCGCATCAGTGACAAATTCGGTCCCTAGACAAAATCGTCGGAGCAGAACAAGTGTGTCCCGTACTCACGTCTCCTCAATAATTGGATAATTAATTTTGGTAAATGAAGCTCTTCTTGTGACTTGTGACCAAAAGCCAGAAGGAAGTTCGAAATGAATTTACCTGGAGGGTCAAAAAATGTCTTAGATAAATCTTAAGGGGCTAATAAGAGTACGAGCTCAGAAAATTTATTTGGAAAAGTCGGCTACCTAACACTAAAATATATTTTAGGTTCTGTTTAATACAGGCAGTAGCGTAGCTAGGTCAGCAGGGGGTCCTGGGGCAAAAAATTGAAAGTAGGGCCCTTAAAAATTGCAAATGTCAAGGTAAGAAAAAAGGTCCTCATGTAATAAAAAACTTTATTTAAAAATTTTCATATATTGACCACTCCAAAATATTTTAGGACCAAAAAAAATATGCTCTATATTGGTTAGGATTCATTTATTCAATGGTCTTATTTATTAGGTATACGCCAGAATCTATCTAGAAAGAATGGGGTTTTTTGGGGCGTTTTTTCTTAAATTTTGTTTTAGGTGACCGGCCGATGAACTTAATAGGGGTCAATAGGGCTGAACAGGGTCAGCTTGTATACCCCAAAAGTCAGTAGCGTACAGTTTTTTGTCAATAATATTAGCTAATATGCATACTACGCCGCCATTACTCTTACTAAATAGAATTAGTTTAGGCTAAATAAACTACCTATTTTACCAAATACTAGAGCCAAATTTTATTAATATCGGGTAAGGCATATTTAAGATATTATTAAAACCCCGATTTTATTTTTAAAGTTTAACACCCTGTATCTTAGAAACAAAGCATTACCTATGTTGATATGACTTTCTTTTCATAAAATAGGCTCAAAAATATAGTGATAGATTTTCTATTCTATTCTATTTTTTTTTCTTGGTTTTGGTCCCTTCAGGTCCAATCCACCAGCTCTCCCCTTCCGGACTATGCTTTCTAGAGCTTCGTCGGCGAAAAATCTGGATAATCGAGCTCGTAGCTCCCAGAAATTCCAAAAAGAAAACAAAAATAATTCTACAATCGACGCAATGCATAAATTGTCGGCTGTCAAACCAAGACCTGCTACTGGTGTTACGTATAACCTTCACTTTCACTACTGACAGTTTCCATAGCACGCCCATCTATTTCCCGCCATTTGAGAAATACCTCGTGTTCACCACCAAACAGGATACCATCAGCTTATAGGAATCTTCGCTCACAGCGCTTAGCTCCAGAAGAAAGATGCCGTCAATTTAGCGTGAATCTTTCCTTGATCCCCGAAGGTAAAAACGTCCATACGGCACCTCTAAACGCCACCCCGGGAAGAACTTTGTAGTCCTCTACGCACGTCCGAACAGTCCGGAGGTCAAACAAAGAGTCCTGTCTTAAATTGTTTTACCGCAATTAGGAAAAACCCTGTATACATAGTATTCTGTTAAATATTTATTTTTAGTCATATAATATGTCAGCTATAAACAGGAAATGATACCTAAAGTTTTAAAACCCATCTGTATTAATACAAAAGTTTTTTAAACGACCGAAACTCGTTATGAGTCTTTAAAATTCGTAAAGCCAATTTCGTTCAGGCCTTAACATATTTATATGCTGCTTAGCTCCCTATAATCGGCAATTTTGAATGCTTTGCCGCGTAACTACATAACTTTCCGGAAAATCCCCAGAAAAGTCCGCCCTTGGCGACATCTAGACGTCGTTACTTTGCATGGGATCAACTTGTTTAAATCTATATACTTTCCAATTTTCATAATAATCCCCCTCTAGTGAGGTCAATACTCCAAGCACGTTTATGCGTATTGTAGCTATGAGGACATTATAGGAGAAATTGTATACAGTATGTCCCTCACCCTCACTGGCAGGCAATGTATTGGGATATTGGAAACTAGAAAAAGATAGAAATATGGTTTAATACGGAAAGCTGTATGCCATTTAACTGTTAGTCTAAGGCCTTGGCTAGGATAACAAGGCGGAGCGACGAGCAGAGGTAAACAACCTTTTAAAACTAGTACATTGAAAACGCTCCGCAAGAGTATATTGCATAACAAGTGTCGAAAGTGATATATTTCACTCAAGTGGGAATGTTGTCGCACGACGATAGCCGAGTTCGACAATACCACGAGTGTGAAAATCACTTTTGGCACGAGTCTACATAGTACAATATTTTTCCTACGACCAAAAAATATTTATATATCAAAAATCCTAATTTAGTTTTGTTATAACATTAATTTCAACACAGACAAGATAATCTGACAAATGCTTAGACGTAAATCAATGTCAATGCCATATAATCCAAATAAAGGAATTACCTTTAATTGTATGTAAAAGCATGTAAGTATTTAGTATTTTTAATTTAGTTTCGTCACAAAAGTGTATGCACTTTAATTTCTTTACTTAAGTTTTTCAAATTGCGTAAAAACACCTTATTACTAAACAAAAATTACAATCCCAAATGGATTAAATTAATTTTCAACTCTAATTTAATGACAATTTCATTTTTATTTTATCAGATATTAGCCTTTTTCTAACAAGGAATGATTTATTTAGAAAAAAATCGCCTGGCATTTTGTGGTTAGGTTAAAATTTAACAAATCGAGATTCATACTTTGGCATTCGAAGATTTAGACACTTCCATTGTTTAATGGGTTGCCTATTATTATTAAAAGCATTTACTATAAAATATTGTCTATAAATAAACTAATAAGCCCTTAAACATAAAGGTTCACTCTTTGTTTGACCTCCGAACAGTACGGACGTGCGTAGAGGACTACAAAGTTCTTCCCGGGGTGGCGGCTGGAGGTGTCGTAACGAGCGTGTTTTACCTTCGGGGATCAAGGAAAGATTCACGCTAAATTGACAGCATCTTTCTTCTGGATCTAAGCGCTGTGAGCGAAGATTCCTATAAGCTGATGGTATCCTGTTTGGTAATGAACACGAGGTATTTCTCAAATGGCGGGAAATAGATGGGCGTGCCATGGGAACTGTCAGTAGTGAAAGTGAAGGTTATACGTAACACCAGTAGCAGATTTTGGTTTGACAGTCGACAATTTATGCATTGCATCGAACGTTGAATTATTTGTTTTCTTTTTGGAATTTCTGGGAGCTACGAGCTCGATTATCCAGATTTTCCGCCGACGAAGCCCTGGAAAGCATAGTCCGGAAGGGGAGAGTGGTGGATTGGACCTAAAGGGACCAAAACCAAGAAAATAAAAATAGAAATAGAAAATAGAAACATAAAGGTTAAATGAATATAATTTGAAAAAAAAATAAAGTGTGTTAGCACTGGTAAGTCAAAACCTTTAGTTTGTTAAAATATACTGAAAATATCGTTCAAACGAAATTTAAGCATTTATCATATGTACTTTTCAACACTAGTATTGAAAAGTAGATTTCAACACGCGTGTGATATTATTCCTTTTCTAAAGGATCAAGGAGTGCGTTTTATGTTATTTTCATCAGTGGTCGTAGGAAAATAATATTTGTTAGTTTTAAGCGGCAGCGGCAGGGCTTTTCTGCTTACGTATATTGCAGTTGCCTGACTTTAAAATGCAATTTCTTTTATGCTACCATAAAGATCATAAGCGACAGTCTCCGCTCTCCACTCTCCGCTTACCGCTGGCCGCTGACGCTTGGTGTCATAGCTGTAGAATATTGCCGTTTTGATGATGACTGTATTTTGTTTGGTTTTCAAGATATTTAGATAACACTAAAAATGTGCATTTTGGAAAAACGCTGTAGTTTTCGTATTTCAAATAATGTTTGGAATCTCTAAAAACAGTATTAGAAAAACTTTCTGAGAGCAATGCATTTTTGCGTTTAATTTGTAAACACACAATTAAAAAATATATATTTAAAATGATGTATAGCACTTTATAAAAATGTATAATTTTAGGGTCGAAAATCGTAAAAAATGTTTTTTGTCCTAGTTGGGCATGACTGTGAAAGCCATTAATTACCTCTTTAAAAGACTGCCATTTAATTTTTAATAAGGGCCTATATTTGGAAAGTCAATGCAAATGTATGTACATATGTATTTTTAATTTTCATAAATTTAAGTACCCAAACGAAAACAGATATTTAAATAAAATATTAATTAATAATATCAAGCTGTGATCTTAAGAAACTATAACATAATATGTTACAAAAACCAAATTTATCGCCTTCAAATTAGCACGAACAGAATTGAAAAACTAAATTATACTTACAAAATAATCTCCAAAAAGCTTTTTTTATTACACTCATTACCAACCAATTATTTTAAATTATAGAAAATTTTTTGGTAAAATTAACATTAATTTTGTAAATACTATAGTTTTCTAAAAAATAATAATTTATGTAACAAGTCCATAAGGTGATACATTTTTAGATACTTTATGCATAATTTACAACTTACCTATAAATTAATTAATTGTTTTCAACACAGCTGATAAAGATATAATGCCTTTTTTTCTTTAAGAGACATTTTTTTTCTTTATAACTATGGACACACTATGTAATTAAAATTTAAAATTGTTTAGAATAACTTTTGTACAAACGTAGGAAAAAAGTTCCCAAATAGTACAAATACCGTATAACGAGGCTCTTCCCCGTTATACGTTAGCTGTACGGCCGAGGGTGGATTCTTTTGAATGGCCTGCGAGATCACCCAGCTTATCTTCCCTTGATTTTCTTGTGGGGACATCCAAAATCAAAAATGTATGCAACTGAACCTGAATAATTTACGAAACCACATTACTATTGAATAGCAACAAATTATTCTTTATAATGCAGTGGCGCAACTAGCCTCTGGTTTTTGGGGGCTTAAGCCCCAGATTATAAAGTACATCTTTTGAAAGACACCAATATACAGGGGTATGTCTAAAAGATCTGTACAAAATGTTACCCCAAACTCCTTGGGCCAAATACAACTAATCTAATATAACTTAACTAAGTTAAAAGTTGATGGTTTTTCGAGATACAGGGTATCAAACTTTTCATTTTATTTTAGTTATTTTTTATTATTTTTTACAAAATGAAGGTTTAGAGGTTTTTTCAAAGGGAAGAAAACGTTTTTGTTGTTAAATGTAGATGGTATTTTTAAAGGGTAGTTCTTTGCTTATATTTAAAATTTCATAACTTTTTTTTGTCTTGGTATATTATGGTTCAAATAAAAAAATATTCCCCATTTTTCTGCACAAAAAATTATCCCC
This sequence comes from Listronotus bonariensis, assembly GCA_014170235.1. Classification (NCBI taxonomy): domain Eukaryota; kingdom Metazoa; phylum Arthropoda; class Insecta; order Coleoptera; family Curculionidae; genus Listronotus; species Listronotus bonariensis. The sequence continues at coordinate 25,112 of JACEGR010004688.1, read as the reverse complement.
ACTAAATATTAATACGATCAACAGTTTAAGAGATATTTAAGATTAAACGTGTTATTCCATTCAAAAGTTTTTCATTGCATTTTTTTACGCTTTATCTAGGCAACTTTTTCCACCACAATTTCTTTGGGCAAAATATAATGATCTAATAAGATAAATTGCGTTATCGTTGTATTTTGGTGCTAGTAGTTTATCGTAGCATTTTGTAAACAACTTTTATAAAAATCCGGGTGGCCTAAATAAAGCTTAAAGGAATACAAAGGAAATTCTTTATGTGAAATAAAAAGTTTAATCCGGAATATTTTAAAACGGTTACCGTGGCCATATTTACCAGGTATACTTTTTGTTTAGAAAAATATGGTAAAATAAAAATTCTTCACTAAAGCTATAATATACAGAGGTATAAAAAAGTAATTGCATTTTGAACATAAGCGAAGGACAGCAGGTGACTCCTTCCACATTTATGTTTCCCACCCTGGAAAACCCCCAATACCCATTTTTATGGAAAAGTTTTCTATAATAAAAAAGTATATTAAAAAATAACTAAAATAAAACGGAAACTTTAACACGATATACTATTCGGCTATGGTAAATTAGATTAGATCGTTATATATTTTGGCCCAGGGAATGTCTGGTTACATTTTGTACAGACCTTTTAAAGACACATTTTATTTTAAATGCTCAATTATTTTGGGGGTTAATCGATGTCTTGGGGGATAAGCCCCCCTAGCCTCTCCCCTAATTGCGCCACTGATAAGCCTGGGAACACTTTTACAAAGCTGTATTTGCTTGGGCAAAATTTGAGTACAAGGGTGTCTGTCACTGGAACTACTCTTTGGCATAAAAATAATTTTGCCCAAGTGCCAAGGGATTTTTATGAAAGGGAGGGTCATTTAGCACCTTGTTTTAAAATCCTTTTGATTATCTACTCAACGCCACTTTTTAAAAATCGACCCAGCCGTTCCACTCTAAAAACCGCTTAAAATTTGGTATAAATAGCTACTGTATAAGCAGTGGCATCGGCTTGTCAATCTGGAACGGCTAGGCCGATTTCCAAAAAATAAAGTAGTGGTGAGTAGAGAATCAATATGCCTTTAAAACAAGTTGCTAGATAACCACTCTTTCCATTAATAAATAAATACATAAGTGTCCTCTTGGCACTAGGCCACGTGACCGACATTATTTGATGCCAAGAAGTAGTTTAATTAAGATTATTTCGCCCAATCCTTAACCCAATACTTTTCATTTTCTTACTGTATATAAATACTGCTTTTTATAGTAGTATACGACTCCATTTAAATATTTTGCTTATAATATTATGATCCAATTCCAATATTCTCATGACTAAGCCACTTCTTAAAACATATTCCTAAGCTTTCCAATATGTGAAGCATTAAATGTCCTCCAATTCTCGATATATCATATTTAGTATACTGCGGAGCCTGTTATCTTAGGGTAATATCCCTGAATATACCTCTTGAGAATGATATTAGTTCCGATTTCCATACGGTTTTAACGATGCACGGAACTGACATAAAAATGACTTATTTTGCACCAAGAATTGGTATATTGACTAACCGGAATATTAGCTTTGTTCGCGGGTTCGATTCTCGAACCGGTTCTTGGACTATTCGCATGCGCAGTGGAAAAAGCAGACTTCGCGTTTACACATACTTATGTTAAAAACGAGAGGAGGCAGGGAATCCCCTCGTCTTCCGCCGAGAGACCTCGAGTGGCCTTCGACAGTATAACAATTTATCTTTTTGTTTGAATTTAATATTTTTTGTGTAGTATCCAATTTAACCATGAAAAATCCTAACCAAAAGGCTAGGTTAGAATACATCCTCAGCTGTATAGAAAATCTGTTTGCGGTAAATAAAAATTCTGAACTAATAAATAACTAGACATGCGCTTTAAAACAATTCTAAACCAGTTCGGTTAGGGTTCAGAATCAGTTCATTACTAGACCCGCGAACAAAGCTATTAGCTTTGATCGCGGGTTCGATTCTGAACCGGTTCTGGGACTATTCGCATGCGCAGTGAGAAAAGCAGCGTTCGTCGTTAGCAAATCCAGAATTTTTAGTAACAGTTTTGTGTTCGCGGGTTACAATGGAATCAGTTCGTTTCCGGTTCGTAACCTGATTAGCAGTCCTGGGATTTTTGTTGGAACTAAAAGTTCAGTTCGGAATTTCATGCACATTGTCGACACTGGTCAGCTGTTTTCTGTTTTTGTGGTACAGAAATAAACCGTTGTATTACAGTTTATTTGTTTCTGCCACTTTTTACGCGGGTTAATATACCTGTTGAATATTATTTTTATATTTTTGTGATTCTGAGCGAATATAAACAAAGGATTTTTAATTTTATTTCGTATGAATGTATGTATGCAATAAAATAAATAAAGATTTAATTAAAAAATATAGACAATATTACAAGATTTTACCATTTCTTGTTGTTCGAATTTTATCTTTAGTTAAATACACATACCCATGTTAAAAACGAGAGGAGGCAGGGGAATCCCTCGTCTTCCGCCGAGAGACCTCGAGTGGCCTTCGACAGTATAACAATTTACCTTTTTGTTTGAATTTAATTTTTTTGTGTAGTATCCAATTCAGCCATGAAAAATCCTAACCAAAAGGCTAGGTTAGAATACATCCTCAGCTGTATAGAAAATCGTTCGCGGTAAATAAAAATTCCGAACAAATAAATAACTAGACATGCGGTTTAAAACAATTCTTAACCAGTTCGGTTCTAACCAGATTCTGAACCCAGAATCAGTTCATTACTAGACCCGCGAATAAAGCAACACCATTATAGACAGGAGCGTCGCCAGCCGATGGATCGGGGGGGGCAAGTTGATTCGGAGAATGAGAAAAGTATAAATTGTAGGAAAAATGGAGAGCACATGTAGATTTTCACTTGTAGGAAGAGTTTTACATATACGGCGTACGTTTTATTAGGTGTTTTACTGATTATCATCATCGATTTCGTTAAAAATCTACAATGAAGAAAAACGTACAAACTAGGTTTTGTTGTGCCTGCAGCTCAGGCCCAAATAGGCAAGACCTTACGTTTTGTGGATTTATAAAATAACTCGGAACGCTGACTATTAACCATTCTATGTTTTATTGCCTAATATCTTTTCGTTACTGTTATGCCCTGTTTTCAAAAGTGCTTGCTTGTAGCCGAGACACAAACCAAAATCTGATAATTTCTGTTATTATTTTTGCCAGATTGGATCTAGGTACCCAATTTTATTACCTAGTTGACCGTATTGCAACGTTGAATTCCTTAATCTGAATCGCGAATACAAAAGACTGTACGTGTTAAAATCCAATACAAGCCTCATTAAAAAAAGGAATTTATAACTTTACTGTTAGCCAAGCACAAAACGTTGGATCTTGGTCTATGCTTCAAAAGATGCCAAAGGAACACTTTTTTTCTGTTTCGATTACTTTTATATGAAGTAGACCCAAATTGATTGATTTCGCGGCTATAATATCTATTAAGAATCGGATATCGCAACTAGTTACCGAATTATTGCGATTTTTAAACAATGCAAAGTCTGCATTTATAATATTAGTAACAAGAAAAATACAAAATATCGATCAAGCAAGCCAAGAAAAAGAATTGAGACTTTGGATGCTTTACATTGGGCAACTTTTTAGAATCTTTGGGGGGATGTCCTTCCCTGCCCTCTTGGCGACGCCCTTAATTATAGATAAACAAGAATAAAAAAGAACGCTTTATATACAGGCTGTTGGAAAAATATTTTGTGTATAAATATAAATAAATAATAGTTTAAAAACTAAAAAACACGCTTTTATATGCAACCGAACTAAAAAATTAGAAAATAATTTTTCATTACAAAGAGTTTGTCAGTCACTTCAGAGTAAAAAGCGTGGGGTGCTTAATATATTAAATGTTATAATTATTCTATTTGCAAATATCTATGAGGGAAAAGTTATGAAAAATAGTAAAATGCACCCCACGCTTTTTACTCTGAAGTGACTGACAAACTCTTTGTAATGAAAAATTATTTTCTAATTTTTAGTTCGGTTGCATATAAAAGCGTGTTTTTTTAGTTTTTTTAAACTATTATTTATTTTTCATTTTTAAGTTCGATATATCAATTAGTTTTTTTAAAATAAATGCTCCAGTTTATTCACTAAAAAATTTCTTCGCCATGCATTCTTGATTTAAAGCTAAAGTGGCCACATAATTTTCACCTTTAGAACTCCGTATTTCTATGTATTTTACACCTTTTATTATAAAATTGAAAAAAGTCAATTAAAAAAACGCAGCAAGTTATGCATCAATTGCCCTTGCGCATTCGCCATAATTAAAAACGATTATTAAGGAATTTATTTATCCTGGCGATGGCGGTCCTAAAATCTCATTGTCATCGGTCCTTGATGCGTGTGCTAAGTTTCAAAGAAATTGAAAACTAACCAGAACTAACCAGTTCACAGTATTCCTCCTTCTTTTTTTTCCACACAATTCTTGATTTTTCATTTTTTAGTCGATATATCAATTAGCTTTCTGCGGTCATGTGATATTGAAATGTTTCACGAACTATTTCGTAATCTAATCATTTCATTTGAAAGCTTCACTGTTACATGGGGTTTCATTACGCAACTACTCTCGAACAAGTTTCAGGTTGGTCTGCATGTAACGGGGGTTTGTACCCGTTTAACGGGGTTCTTGTTAACCCCACGGTCTTCCTGTCGTTTGCCGAGGGGTTGCGTCCTATGGGTGGACGCACGCTTGTTTAACTAAGGTGTTGCAACCTTATCCCGCCCAACTAACAATTTAAGTTTTATAATGGCTTTTAGAACGTTTACAGAACGCATTTATAAAACATCCAGTATTTTATAAACACTTTCACAATGTTCTTACAGCTCTTATAAGCACGGATTTGGCGCGTTATAAAACAAATTTTCTGTTAGACGCATGCTCTATAAATGTTGCTTGTTGCTATAATAAAACAGTTTTTAGAACATTTATAAGTGTCTAATAAAAATAAAAAAAAACATTTATAAAACTGTTTTAGAACAGCTCTGTTACTAGGATGAAATGAGATATTAAAAGTACCTTTTTAGAGCTATTATAAAAAGGTTTTGTAAATGTTTTATCAAACTTGCAACTATAGCACTTTTGCTACGAGAGCTAATAGTTACACGATAAAAATGTTTTTTAACATTTCTATTTACACAAAATTGTTTGTGAATATGCAATTAGTCTCTTCAGTTGTTGTAGAAAGATCCTAAAATCTGTTAACATGGTAGCGAAACTAAAATGACAAATGGCTGATTTGGTACAAAAAGTAATAAAATGAATGATTAAAGAAATTCACCCATGGAGCAGATGTACCTGCGAAATTAAATTTATTGTTAAATATATGGTACAATTCTAATAAAATTTTAACGCGCCTCCCGAATTATAATAATTATGGAAATATAAAATATGAATGAATTAATAAAAAACTATGTTTATATATATTTTTGGTAAATAGTTTATAAGGACCTTCTATATTATAAACAAAGCAGTCCATCATATTCATATGTTATGAAAATGTTACGAGATATGAAAAAATTAATTTAAGAATGTTGATCGAGATTCGCATTAATATGGTTGTCGCTTTAAAGCCTCCCAAAATGGCCACTTTCTTATAAGCACCTTATAAATTAAAATTGTCCGAATAAGAACAAATATGCTTCGTAAGTAGCTGTTATGACAATCAAACAGGATTTGTTTAGACAGAGGTGTACTAAAGTAAATCACATATCGATACCTTCATTTAAATACCATGTATCAGAATTTTTGCGAAAATTGGGTTTTAGTCAATAGTGCTTGTAATTTAATGATTAGGCGTAATTTTTGCCAAAACCCAAATGTTTATCATTTTCTCACAATCCCTTATACTATTAAAAAAAAATCAAAACAACATAATATATTAGAGACAATCTGATTAAGAAAAAAAAATTTTTGCTATCCTGTAAAATCATCACATTTTTCTGATACGTGGTTTTGGTATGAAGATGTCGATATGTTTTACCTACAATTAAGTAGTTTTTTAGTAAGATGTTTTAATAAAGGCAATGTTTTCCTTTTATGACGAGCGCTCCTGCCTAACGGCCGTATTCACCAAGTATCAACTAATTTATCATACTGATAGCCTGCTTTTTGGCATTGGCATTAGCAGTTTATCAGTCTAATACATATTAGTTGGAGCTTGGTGAATACGGCCGTAAGATATCAGGGTTTTGCTTTCTTGTAAAGTGTATATTAGTAAATATACCCTAGTAATGTCCCTTTTCCCAGGGCCCGTTCCTACGGTGAGTTACGCCCTGGTGCAAACAAATTATGGCCGCCCCTATAACACAATTTCTTTTGGTAAATTAAGGAATTTAAATTTTTAAAGAGAAAAAAAAGGCCCCCACTTTAAAGAAGTTACATCATTTTCAACTTTACCACCCTCCAAAAAGTGGGGGACCTTTTTTATGCTCTTCAAAATTTTATGGGGACTGTTATATGAGAATTTTTGAAGAAAGATCGTCGTTTCGACAAGTGAGGACCTTTTTGTACTTTTGTACATGATAATGTTTGAGGGGGCCTCCACCACATGCTCTGCCTATGGGCCGCTGAAGAGTAAATCCGGCGCTGCCTATTAACAATAAAATAAAGTAGCTACCCAGTATAATCAAGGTCAAGGTATTAAAAGCAAATATATGAACTTATTTTTAATTTAAAAAAGAAATATGGTAAAAAGGTATGAGTGGTCAAACGTGGAACAAAATTTGAAAGAGTCTGTGGTCGAAAAAATTATATGCAAATTAATTAAGTCCGGTCCTGTCAGCACCCGCCATATTGCTTGTTTGTTGGACGCGACGTTAGGCGCGCGTAATCTTTATAGGTGGCGCTGGTGTTGTTCCTGTAATAATATATTTAGAAAACAGTTAACGGATTTTAACAGAGCATATTTTCATTTTTATTTTATAAAAGCTTTTTATAATGATCTCCCATACCAACTTTCGTTAAAAAAATTGTTTGTCTGGTTTTTAAGAGAGTTCGAGGATCTTGAGGTAGACAATTTGGGATGCGTTCATTAATTATAGCAAAAAGCTTCTTTTGGGATAAATGGGAAATATTATTTGATACTGCCCATGAGCGAATGTCTTCTCTTAGTTTTGCATTTTTTCTATCTCGCACAAACTGCTTGCAGAATGGTGTTGATCGCCGGGATCAGAATCTAATTCTACAATCCAACTTTCTATTTCAGCTTCCCGCTCAGCATCATTTAGTTCAGTGTTGAGCCCATCAGTCTCCTTTGTTGAAATAGTATGGTCATTTCGATTGCTAACCTCCAAGGTTTCTGAGTGATTGTTAGAGCTAGAGCTACTAGTTCTTTTTATCTGTGTATCACTTAGGATCTCATGACATTTACCTTTAAGTTTTCTGTAAAATGTACCACTTCTTTTAATTTTGTTCCACTTACTGATGCACGACATTTTATTTGTATATGCAAAGAAATATTGTCTGACGAAATAAAAAATTAGGTTATTCTATAATAGTTTTACAATTATTGTTGTTGTTAATATTTTAATGTTAAAAGACCTCCTTATGCAACATGTTTGACTTTTAACTGTTTTTTGTAAAATTATAAAATAACAATTTTATAATTACTCTCTTTTATACCAATTTGCTGCAAAGAGCAATTCACTTTTATTAATAACAATTAAAAAACTATTTTATTATTAGGTAATATGCTGATAACAAAATAGTTTTATAATTGCTTTTACAGCGATAAATTAATCCAAAAAATCACCTTTATAAAATGCCTTTAGAGTAAAGAATCATTTAGAGCTAATATGCTCTATTAAAATTATTTTATAAACATTTATAAAATAGTTTTATTACCTATTTTATAACTATTTTATAATTTTGCTTTAAGAACGTTTTCAAAACAATTTTAGTAAAAGAACAGTTAAGCGAAACAAATTTATCGCGATATACTACTTTATAAAACATAAAAGTTTTTACGAAGCGTCAATAAAACAATTATAAAATATATTAGTTCGCTAGAGATGTCTAATTGCTAACCTTTAAAAGAGCTTTCAAGAAAACACCACATTAGGTACACATCTAACTTTATTAGTTTCTGGAAATATGGCCATCCAAATCAGGTATTTAGGTAATTTTTAAAGTACCGCCATTTTGTAATAGGTGAAGATATTGACTTCATATTCTAGGGTTATAAAGTACTGTCAGGAGCTTTAAAATGTGGCTGATTCTGTATATACAAATCTTTCTTTACGGCTGCACATTATCACATGTGTTTTGTTTTAATAAGATCCCAGCTATTGTCTTTAATTAAAAAAATAGTACGGCCATTGTTTCGGCTTTTAAAAAAATTATATTTATTAGAAAGCTAAGAAAACCAAAATTTTACCTTTTTGCCTTTCGTGGTTAGCAATATATTTTATTTACTTGATCTTTTATTATTTAAAAAACAGATATTTAAAAAAAATTTAAATTCGCTTAGTCTGGAAATGCCAAAAGCTATAATAAAAATCATTTAGGATATACAAGGTAGTTCAAAATCGCGAAAAAGAATTTTAAAGAAAAAAATAGGCCGCAAAATATGTTTTTTTAAAAACTACCTAATTGAGTAGCACAAAAAAGTAATTAAAAGCGTATAATTAACTTTTTATCTGTTGGTTATGGTTTATAAAAAAAATGAGGTTAATCTTAAATAAAAAAATCCTTAAAAAAAAAAAAGATTTTACCTTTCAGTGGAAAAAAGGGTTTTTAGAATGAAAGCGTAAAAATTACATTATGAGCCTCGGCCCGATAATAAGCGTAAGCGTCAAGCAAAAAAGTATTAAATCTCTTTATGTTGTTAGTGACTACAATATTTTTGTGGTAAACAGCGTCTTTAAACCAGTTTATACAGGGTGTCCGGTAAGTCAACGATAATTATTAAGGGGCTGATAAAACAGCCCATAAGTATCCAAAAACACCTAAAATGACCGTAAGTAAAAAATCGGTGGGTTTCGAGATATTGGCACATAAAATTCGCCAAAATCGTCACCTTAGATCCGATTTTGAATTGTCACGCTCTTAAAAAAAAATAATATTTTAAATTTAATTTAGTTTTGTAGCACTTAATAACCATTTATTAATCAAAGACCAACAATTAATTAAAAGTTACCTCCAAGAAAAATCTTCAGTGTGGCCACCGATCCTTAACTATACCTGTAACTTTTTATAATTGATATTTTGAAAAAAAAGGTAGTTTTTATAAAAACTTTAAAATTGTCTGAAATAGCAGAAGCGTTAATAAAAATCGCTATATGATATACAGGGTGTTTCAAAAGTGTGAACATATTATTAAAGTGCCAATATCTCAAAAACAGTCGATTTTTACTGGGGTCATTTTAAGTTTTTGGGATACTTATGAGTTGTTTTACCAGCCCTTTTAATATTATCGTTGACTTACCGAACACCCTGTATATGTACATTAGGAAACGCTCCGCGGATAATATTTGTACATTTTGAGCGGCCACCGGCAGGGACATTTTCGCTCAGAAATATTACAGCCGGCTGATTAAAAAAACAAGATCTTTAATTCTCGTATAAAAATCAAAGACAGCGCTTTCACATTTTTCGCTCTACGCTGGCCGCCTATAATAAAAAAGTAGATTTTTAAACTAACGAGAACCACCCCTGCATATATTGGGGCATTTTTTATTATAGTTATTTTTGACAAAGCAAAATTTTGTATTAGGAATAACTTTTTCGTAATAATAAAAAAACAGGTATAGTTTAGTCCATCCCTAAACACACTGTATATGGGTACTTTATAACTTTTGTTAAATAAAAAAATGTTTTTATTTTTTACTTTTTGTTTTCTGGTAAGCTTTTTGGATCCATTTTTTCTCCGGAAGAAAAAAAAGATTTCTTAAATAGATGTAACATATGTACTTACAACCACTTAAACACTTAAAAAAATATATATACAAAAGTTTATCCAGCCCTATGGAATATAAAAAAACCCTTGGGGTAACATCTAAAATTTGAAAAGCAATAAAGTTGCTGTCAAAAGGATGAAAGTGTATCGTAAATAATATCTGCGTTTTTGAATACGCACAAGATTTTTATGAAAAATAAATTTTATTTGTGCTTTTGTGTGACTAAAGAAAGGTGAACAGATCAGCAATTAATCTTATTGACAGTGGAAATATTATTATAGAAAAAACAATCGGGATATAATTTTTATCACAAAATTGTATCATGGTTGGGTAAACGTATTATTCAAAGCTTTATATACCTATACTTTTTATTTTAAAATATACTTAATTTTTTTTTATCTTTGTGACAGCCTACAAGAGCTTTTTGCCTAAAGACCAAAGTACCATGGGTGTCGGATTATTAAATGTTTTAGCCATATTTCACCCTGTTCCGTCAACGTTGTCAAAGCACTGAAACATGCAGTTTTTGCATTTTCCAATACCTTTTGGACAACGCGAAAGTGCCGCCACCAACGTTATTTTTTAAATATCTACTACCTAGGATTGCCAGAATACTACACAGAGGTTTTCCATTACCATCTGGGAGGTGACGAGCTATTAAAAATCCAATGTAGGAAACCGAGATTCGAACCCGAGTCTCTGCGGTGAGAGGCTAGTATGTTAGCCCACGCACCATGCTCGCCAAGTAATAAAAAAAAACTCGTAAGTTTTTATAAAAAATTAACGATTTATTAAGCTCTCTATTAACTGGATACCCAAAAGACAATTACATACCTAAAGTTTATTATTTATTAATGAAAATTTTTACTTTTCACAGAACAACGCGGTCACAAGTATAACTTTATTGTATTTTTATTAAACAAATTAAATTGTATTTAATTTTCATACATATTTACCTCTAATACCTGAATTATATTTTAATGAACACAAGTTACAGTGAATAAACAAGAACCCACTTTATGATACTTAAAATAAATTGCTTTTTAATGGCTTTAAGGAGGAAATTAGTATAAAAGGCTGGAAAAGTCGTCCAACAAACTTAAAGAAATATTCTTTAACAAAAAATAGGAAAAAAACTTTTTATAAACAATTAACATATCCCATAAAAGTCTCACCTCTGCAACTTTGCGAAACGTCTCTCAGGAATAGAAGGACATTTTGAAGCATATAGAAAAAAAATTACTAATGTCGTCCGTGAGGTATTAACGGTAAATATATATATATTTTTTGATAAAAAATGGTACGCCTCGGTATTGTCCTAAAATAAAGATCTTTTTTAAATTCTTGTTACTTTGAAACAAATCTTTGTTTTTTTTTTATTTGATGTACTAGTCGAGTCAATGAAGCTGTTAAACAGGCAATCGTCGAAAGTTCTCAATACCAGCTCCGATTTTTATTACTTTTTTTTTAATTATTTAAATTTTTCTATATTATTTAAAATCAAAAAACCTCTTGGATGAAAAAAACAATTACTGAGACAATTTAATATCTGATGATTGTATTTTAGGTTTTGTACCATGCAGAACTTTTTATAAAAAATGGTTTTTTCGTAAAATTAATAATAAAAAGGCTTGCCTTATGGCGCCAACCTACATAGACACACTGTAAGTCCAAAACTACTAGAGAATGTTAAAATTTAGGAAATACAAAAGTTTTTTACATTAATTTTTTTATTAATACAGATATTTTAGGGAAATTTTGGAGACGTCTTCTATGTATTAAAGGACATTTTTGACGTACAACAAAAAAATTGTTTTCATCAGTGTCATTCGTGGGGATTAACTGCAAATTATTTTTATAAAACAAATGGTTTGCCACTGCATTTTTAGTTTAAAAAAATAATATTTTGTATTTCCCTTAAGTTTTAAACAAATTTGGTATTTTGACTTTGTTTTTATTCATTTATGGTCATATGGTAGTTAAGTAAAGATGACTTAGTTTGCTTTACCAATCATCCAATCATTACATGAATTAAAAATTAAAACATTATTATATTAACCAATCTTTTGCGTATAAAATCAATTTAAATTTAAATAATATGTAAAAAAGGTGTATTATTAAATGACCATGTGTAGAAATGTTTTAATTTTATTTACGCGAAAATCCCACAGTGAATACAAAAACAAATAAGAGAATAAAATTGTTTAAAACAAAACAAGAAATTAGTAAAGTATTTTCTTTTTTAAGGAATACGGAGCAACAGGGATTTTTTTTCTAAAAAATATTTACCGTATACAGGGTGTCTATTATTAAACAAAATAACTTCGCCCCTGTACAAGATACAAAAGTAAACCTAAAAAATCACTCTTTATTTGGATACACTCTTTTACTTATAGGATCAGTTACTGTCAAGTAGGTTTTTAAATGAAAGACCTTGTACATTTTAAACAAATTTTGACTCTGTATTAATTTCTACATTAAAAATGGATAATACACTATACGTCAATTAATGCTGATTTTTGCGATATCAACAGTAGGCTGTTAAACTGACTAATAAATAAAAGTGAAGAAAGAAAATCATATTTTGAATTTAATTATTTTTAAATTATTTTTTTTACTGCCAAAGTAATAAATAATATATTACCATTAAGTTAATTACATTCCATTGTAATAACAACTAATTAGTTAGTCAGCTATTTAGCTTATTTTGGATACGCATTTACTTACTTAAACGAAACACCAGTTATAATTGACTTATTTCTGTCTTTTAAGTGCAACTAAGTAAATATGTGTCTAAAATAACCTAAATTGATGACATACCTATTAGTAGTTTTTACAATGGAAGATAATTATTTGTATGGTAATATATCTTTTGTCATTTTGACAGTGACAGAATTGTTTAAAAATAATTAGAAACAAAATTATACTTTTTATTTTCACTTTTAATCGTTAATAAGTATATATGCATACTGCTAATATCTCAAAACCCAACAATAATTAAGGTAAAGTGTGCCATACATTTTTAATGTATAATTATGAATCGAAACATTTTTTTGTTAAAATATAGAAGGTGTTCCAATAAAAAAACCACTTAACGATAAAAATTATATTTTTAAGACACCTTGTATAATAGCTGGTACTGTCGGTAAAAGGATATATCCAAAAGACATTTTTTATTTTAAGTTAATTTTTATATTGTACAGGGGCAAAGTTATTTTGTGTATAAATAGAGTCCGCAAACCCTGTATACCTTACGAATAACGCCGTAATTTTTTTTTGTAGTTCAAAAATATAATTTGATGTCTAGAAGACCTCCCTTAAATTTCTTTATAATATCTGAACTGATATAGAAGTTATGATAAAAAACAATAACTTCTTTTTAAATTTTAACACCCTGTATCTTCAAAATTAGGACCTTAAAGACATATCTTTATATAAAGTGGTTTCTTATTTTTTAATGAAGAATCACCCCCTTAAGTTTGTCGGGAAAGTATATGTATAAATAACATATATATTGTTTAAACAATATAAATAACTATTCTCCCCCTCCACCATAAAAAATTTAGGACTTAAATTAGTAAAAGCCATTTTTCCAATTCCAATTTTACAGTAATTAATTATTACTTTTTAAAATTTATTTCTTAAAGCAAATTAAATTTTCTAAAAAAATATTGGTCAATACACCAGAGTTATTTTTTATAGTTATTTCATATAATAATTATTGACAAAGCACACTATATTCTCTTGACATTACCTTATACTAAATATAGTTTCTGAGCCAGTAATAAGATTGATTTCATGATAATAACTCTTTTAAAACCTTTTTAGCGTGGTTCTTTTTGACGAGTTTTCCATGAATACACATACCGCGATATACGAAAGCGGCGCTTTAACCCTGGTTCTCAATGTCAAATGTTTCGGGTGTTGGACTGGGCAAACGCGTCACTATTTTTGTCGGACAAGTTTACCACAATACTTGTGCATGCAATTTTTAAACATTGATTGTGCCGAAAATCGTAAGGGTTAAAGTTACGAAATCCGCCCAATCCTATACCTAAAATAATAATATGTCCATGGTTTTTATGGTTACAACCTAACCAGAACTAACCAAGACTCTTGATACCTGTCAGTTCTCTAAAAATATGAAAGTGTTATTGTAACCATTAATAAAAACAGAAAACCAGGGCAACCTCAGTAAGAACGTTACATAAATCAGTTGCATAAATTATTGTGTTTTTAGAAATTAAACCGTCAATTTCTCAGTACCTGTTAACTTTATGTCTTAAAAAATGTTTTCAGAAAAATTCAAAGATGAAATAATACACAGGCGGTCCCATAAGAAAAACTTTGATAGTGATATGCAAAATTGACGTGTTAATATTAGCTCTTACCCATACCTAATTTTGTTCAGAAAAATACCTTTAACCTGGATTTAGGTAATAAGAAAAAAAATCATTAATAGGTGAATAAGCAAAATCCAATATTAAAGTAAAAGTACACACTAGCACAATAATCAAGTGAGTTAAAAATATAATATTTTTAAATCGCCTTGTAGCTCAGAAACTAAAATGACTATGACACGACGGCTTTATTTAAGTCATCATTGGTTTTACAAAAAACCAGTCCAGATTCGCAAAATCTGTTTTATCTTTTTAAATAACTGAGGTACCCACAGTTGCAATCAAAATGGGACACCCTGTACACTGGTAAAAAGTTATTCTAAAAAACGACTATTTTGTGTTGTTTGTTTAGTTTTAATTCTAGGGTAGGACGTTTGACAAATGTATTTTTTACCTTTTGTTGAAGAATTGCTTTTTAGGTTTTTTGGTACTGTTACTGGACACACTGTATATGACTCTATAAAAATTTTACTTTAGTTTTTCAGAGCACATAAAATTATGTAGCACTAAAGTCTTACAAAAAGGAATTTGAGGTTTTTGGTCAAGAATTATTATTTTTTAAATTTTTTTATCGGTTTTTAGAACGTTTGAAAAACAGGAATAAAATTACAGTTGTTTAAACAAGGTTAATAAAATGGATATTTCTGTATACCTATTGCGTGATACAAATACCAATACTCGTTTGTTTAACGGGGGCTATAATTATCGACAAAGTAAACTGTTTTCTAAAGTTTGGAATTACGGAATGCTTTCTGCAAACAGCGGAAGAATTGCTAAAATCTGCGGTTCGTGCTTCTGCTTTTAAGCTGCAATTTAATGTTTGGATTTAGATGTTTATTGCCGGAACTAGCCACATGGAATTATTGGAAAATTTTATTTGTGCTTATAAAACCTTGCATTTAAATTGTAAAATAATGGAAAAATAATGCTGTTTAATTCTGGGAAGAACAACTTTTTTTATTTTAACATTTTGCCTGTAAATGCATAAGATGTTATTACAAATATGAAATTTATATCACTATATATTTTAATTTGCCAAGCTTAAGCATTAAAAAATTAATTTATTATTTAATATATCTTGTTCATTTATTAAAACTAAGTAAAAGGTTTAAACTATTTTTTTTAATTTTTAGGGATATTAAAATTTAAAAATTAAAATTCGAGTTCTTCACCATTAGATTCTCGGGAACGGTAATAGATAGGTACAGGGTTGGTTAAATTGGGGCAAAGTTTCGCATTTTTATGCTTAACAATATAACGTTTAAAAAATTTGCAGCTGTTTCGAAATTATCCGCAAAGAAACTAAATTTTCCGAGACATATTTTCTACTACTATCTCTTGAATTTTAAATCCAACGACACATTACACTTTCCATTTATGCGACGTTTTAAACCGAAAAAATCATCATTCACTATTTCGTCACTACAAATAACGATTTAATTTGTATGCATCTTTTTTATGACAGGGTACAATAAAGTTGGTAGAGGCATTTGGTTAAATTAGATGACTTTTTTTATTTGGTATATGTAAATGTATGTAAATTTAATTGAATTTGGTTTCTTGTAAGTTAAATTATTATTACACAAAAATTAAAAAATTATATAATTATGAGAAGTGTTCAAAAATGAATGCATACTTACATACCTTCAAATGAAAATTTTCACGATCGTTTAAAATAAACTTTTTAAACATAAAAATGCACAACTTTAAACCCAAATCTAACCTACGGTTCCCAAGATCCTAGTGGTGCCCCTCGAGTTTGTAAAACCCTGTATGTCGTAAACCAGATAAAATGCACAAAGCATTTTTAGTTACTACAATATTTATTGTATGTTAATATAAAGGTGGGTATTTAAATTTAAAATGTTAACATTTTTTAAAAACTGGTTAATAATATGTAATAGATAAATTATTGTAATAACAAAAAAATATTTACAAATTTGTTTTTCCTTTATTGAGGTATTCGTAAATGTTAAGTTTAAAAAAAGCAAGAACAAAAAAATGTCAATTTTTAACCGACTTTAAAAAAAGGAAAACTATGTTTATGTATATACACCGATTACTCCGTCAATTGTATACCGATTTTAAAAATTATTTTTTTATTCGGAAGAATGCACTTCCCAGTCAGGATCGCAAAGGACAATGGTGCTAAAATTATTTTTCAAGCCAAACTGCCTCTATTAGGTATATCCTACCTATGCTGGATGTTGGAACAATCAAGGTAGTAATGTGAAAATATTTGTATTTGTTATGTCGTTGTCATTTAGCTAATCTATAGTAATATTATAAAAAGGTAAGGTTTGTAACTGTGTTTGTTTGTAATCTTTAGAAATACTGAACCGATCAGACACATTCTATCACAATCTACACTATTTAGGAGTGTTATAGGCTATATTTTATTATTATTGAACAAAAAGTTTTTTATATTTGACGATCCGTGCCCACTTTGTTGGGCATGGGTCGGCTAGTAGTTCATATTTGTATTTTTTTAGTGTATTTAATTTTTTTGAATCAGGTGTTTCCGTTAGGTGTAGCATTGCCGTTTTGTGCGAAGAATTTATGTGAGAGAAAAAGGTATTAGTACTGTTTTTTCAGTGAATGGCCAACGAGTAAATGTTAATAGGAAAGAACTAAAAAGAGTAACATAAATATTAAAAAAAAACCCACTTAAAAAAAAATAAAACACACTAAAAATTTAAAAATAATGAAAAAAAACATTAAAAAAAATGAAGTCGGGTAATAACTTATAGTATTAAAAATAATCGACACCCACGGTACTCTGGTACTTAGGCATAAAGCCTTACTGGAGTGTCAAAAAGATAAAAAAAAGGTCTATTTTCTTTTTGTGTATTAAGTTATAAGCATTTAGTAGTTTAGCGGAATGTTATTACCCCACTTCATTTTTATAATTTTTTATTATTAATTTTTAAATTTTTCGTAAGTCTTATTTATCTTTTTAAAATCGGTTTAATTAAAAAAAAAGATATTTATTATTAATATCTTGAAAGTAATAAAAAAATTAATTTTTTAACGCAAAAAATATAAATAAAATATACAAATATACAACCCTTCACTCTATACTTTGGTAAATACCTATATATGTAATTTTAATATTTTTTTAACTTTTACTTAAAAAAAAATGGTGTCTCTATCTTTATGCCTATTTTTTTGACAAATGTCTGGAGAATAAAGGGTTAACTTTATTTCGGTAGTAAACACAATTTTCGGCGTTTTCCCTTAAGTATAATTCAAAACTTTACCTAAATTTGTTCAGCATATTAAGTAACAATCTTAGTTGTAATTTATTCAGGGGATATGGTGACACATTTTACTCTTGATGGTAATATTATCTTTTCATTAGCAAGTGACTGTAAATTTATTTGCATTTCATATCGCAACTTAAATAATATTTTAATAAGAAATTATATAAAAACTAGATTAAATCCCGTCGAATTCTACGGGTTTTAGACAGTTATTAGTGATTAAGCGCCTCTGTAAAATGATTTTTAAACTCTCCTAGTGCACTATGATATTTGTTTGTCATATTTGCTTAATGTTGTGGCCATAATCTTGGATAGATTTTATTTATTATATATAATTAGAAGGAAAAAAATGCAACAACAAAATTATGAAATAATCCAGTCAGCCGGTGAGGCAAATAACCTTGGCAGCGGTACTAATAACCTATAAAATTATTTGTGTTACGTCAAGCAGTCGTCTACCAATGATTCATTAAACACGCAACTTGCAACGTGTCACATAAGGTAAATACGGCGCATTTACACCACATAAAACCTTTAAGACTACAGTAAAAAGCACTAGAACCTGTAATTTAATTGGTTTCAAGCACCCAAGACGGTTATGCAAATCTCTTACATTGGAGGAGTCATAGTTGGATCTGGTCAGTTAAATCTTTTTTTTAAATCCCAAATAAAGCAAAAACTTACAGTTTTGCATGACCGTCTATAGCGTTTTAAACCAATCAAATTACAGGTGCTTGTGCTTTTTACTGTAGTCTGTCTAAAAACCCGTTAAATTTGACGGGGTTCAATCTAGTTTAAGTTTAAAACAAAAAAGGTTTTCAATTTTGTCTCATTTACCACAAATATCGAAGTATTTGATATTGATATATCCATATATCGAGAAGCTAAATATTTATATATGAGTTTCGATATTTGAAAATAATCGATATGTCGTTGCCATTCCTATCGATACTGCGTTTGACGAAATAATCCCCGCAACATAGGCAACACACGTAGCATTTTGTTTTTTTGTTTTTAAAGAAAAAAATAAATCATCAAAAAAGTAGTGACGACGTCTCAGTAACCAGAGGATCATTTTTAAAAAAATGCCATGTTAATTGGTACAGCAGAAGTCTCTTTTGAAGTGTCTGAAAATTATAGCTTTGCATTTTAAATATATGGATATTTAAATTAAAATAAAATATATTGTATTACCTAAAATACATCATTTCATTGTTAAAGAAATGACGTTTAATATTTTGCTTTATATGTAAAGTGTAGTATTTGGAACTAAATTATTAACCTTAATTTATTAGATACGGTACAATTTCGTTAATCCGGACAGATATAGTTCAGGTAAGTGTCCGAATTAGCGAATTGTCCAGATTACCGAAGTAGTGCTTATAATACAGAACAGGTTGACTTTTTAGCATTATTTATTTAAAACATTAATTCTATGTTTAACAAATCGACATAGTACGTATATAATGTAATAAAAAAATATAACTTTCTAATAACAAATAAAGTGTAAACAACATACATACATTATAATAAATGTACATAATAAACTGACTAAAATAAATATATTTTATACTTTATTTTATATCAAAAAGTCACTTTTTTAGTAAGGTTCTTGTTGTAAAACTTTCTTGTACTTAGTAGTAGGATATTTTGATAAATTTATTTGTTTTTTTCTCCAATTGCACACATTTTAAAATATTGCATTCTGCTTCTAAATGTTTGACCTTTGTCCAAATTTTTGTATAATCATCTTTTCTTGTTCATCATTATTTGCATTTAATTGTATGACTTTAATTACTTCTTCGCCGCCAAACAATATCAGCAGCCACTCCATCTCTTGCTGTTGCCCAGTTATAATTTCTTTATCATTCAGTTTACTTTTCGGATCTATAATTCTTAACAAGTTTTTATGTCATCTATTGTGGGAGAGACAAAATTTCTTACTTTTACTAGATATCAGACGCTCTGGATTTTGTAATCTTGAAGACTTTTGCAACTTTTCAAACACCAATTGCATCTAAACTGTCAAGAATTTTACACTTCTCTTTGATAGTAGCAGAGTAATAGACGCGATTCGTGAGAGCCATTTTTTCCATGTAGTCTCTAATTCAAACCACATTCAACAAGTCGACGCATGTATGTACATGTTTTGTTTACTTTTTGCATTAAGTCGTGATTTGTCGTGTCTTTTGGCAAATTTGTCGGATTGTAGAGGTAAAAATCTAAAAGTGTCCGAAGTGTAATGGGTGTCCGATTGACTGGAGTGTCCGGTTTACGGGGTGTTCGATTTGTCGAAGTTGTACTGTATGTCAAATTTATTCTGGTGAAATTTATTTTTATAATCACTACTAAAAACAGCTCAATACCTAGGGAGGCAACTATAAGTTATGTCACACGTTAATGGTGGAAGGAGGGTACCATCTTATTGTGATATAGTGTAACAAGGAGTAGGGGCGATTAAAAGCTTTGTGACGTCACACGTTAAAATTTAAAATACTAAAACAAAAAAATTTACTGTGAGCAAAAGAACTGTAAAAAATTTAAAACTTGATTTATATTAATTAATGTTTGGTACTATCGCTATGAGACTATCTCTCACGCAACAACATTTTTTTAAAGATCATTTAAATAAAATAAGAAACATTTTTATTGATTTTTAGAAATGCGTGCGTAAATTTTAAAAAATTTAACCACCTGTGACAAGAAAAGGTAGGGTTTCTAAAAGTCCTGTGACGTAACTTATGGATGGACCCTAGGGCCAAATTTGAGGCTTGGTGAAAACTTTTGACTTTGTATTATATTTATAATTTATTTATAGTACCCACCAAGCTATTAAAAAATAATAGGCATTATTTATATTCTATACTTTATTTAATAAAGTAAAATATTAATAGAAAGGTTTATACAGCGTGTCTACTAAACGCATCATATGAAAAACTTTTTATTATTAATTTTATGTAAAAAGTTATTCTTAAAAAAGTTCTGCATGGTCTAAAACCTAAAATACAATTATACAGGGTGATTTAAAAATCGATTACAAAACTTAAGGGGATGATTCTACTTGACAAAATAAGGGTAGAGCTTCATATAATTTTTTTCAAAATGTCATTGGTTTTTGAGTTGCAAGCCGTCAAAGTTCAAGTTTTTATTTTATGTTTTTGAATTACTCCTCGCCTACAGAAAGACCGATTTGACTAATATTTAAAACCTAGACTAAATCGTCTGAGTTTCATCATTCTAGTAACAATTCACATTGATTGTTTGCCGCTAAAGGGCACTTTACCTACATTGGAAATTGTTTTTGTCATAATTTTTTAGTTTTGACAGCTACAGTAATTTTTGGCATGTTTTCTGAAAGATTGATGACAGACCATTAAAAAAGATGCTCTTTATTTACATCGCTAAACCCAACGGTTTAGACGTAAATCACCTTTAAAAATTAAGTGGTAAATTTACTTTTCTCATTTCAATACCACCAGCTACCAAGTAAATAGCTATCAAATTATACTAAAGCTGTAGATGTAAAATTCCTGGTGTTTCTTTAATAATTTGGAATTTTTAGATTATTCTGAAGCTAAGATCCTCGACGTGGATTACTGGAGTATCGTACACCAATTGTTTCAAATGACCCCAAAAGAAAATATCCATAGGATTAAGGTCTGGTAACCCCGCTGCCCATGCCAATGGTCCACTTCGTCCTAGCCATCGCTCAGGATACGTTGCATTTAAATACTGCCGGACACATATACTAAAGTGGGGCGGAGCTCCGTCTTGAAGGATCCACATGTTGGCCCTTACTTCCAATGGCACATCTTTCAGATACAATGGGAGACGACTTTCGATAAAATCTAAGTATACGTCACCAGTTAATGGGCCATCAAAGAAATAAGGACCAATATCATCCCTGCCCACACATTCAGTGAAAATCCACGTTGATGTTTCGTTTCTACCACATTGTTTCGGTTCTCGTAAGCATATGTGTGAATGTTGTGTAGATTTATAATGTCATCACGAGTGAAACCAGCTTCATCAGTGAATAATATGAGGCCAATTAATCGATTATCGTGTTCATACTTAGCTAGGATCTAATTGCACATTTTCAACCGTCACGGCCGATCATCGTCATAAAGAGCCTGCACCTTTGTGAATGAAACGGGTAGAGTTGTTCTTCTCTTAGTAACCTCCATGAACTAGCCTGACAGAGCCGCACTTCATTCCCAATTTTTCTAGTACTAGTACCTGGATTATCTTCAATAATTTTAAGCACTCTTTCCTCTTGTTGCACGTTTCTAGCAGTTCTAGGTCTTTCCCTATTTCCATTATAAATAAAAATAAATTCGTCTGTGCACACTGAAAAATGTTTAAGCATGAGGGATTTTTCTTTCCGGATAACTCTCCATATAATATCTTCTTGCCAACTCTGCATTACCATTTGCTTTTCAAAATAAAAATGAATATCACAATACTCGATATTTGAATATTGGTGATTAGCCATTATTAGTTATTTTAAAAGATTATAAATTAAATAGTTTAAAAAGAGAATTTATATGATGTTAAACTGACAGCTTTAGTATACTTTGATAGCTATTTACCTGGTAGCTGGTGGTAACGAAATGAGAGAAGTAAATTTACTTCTTAATTTTTAAGTGTGATTTACGTCTAAACCGTTTGATTTAGCGAGAAATATCAAGAGCACCCTTTTTAATGGCCTGCTATCACTCTTTCAGAAAACATAACAAAAACTACTGTAGCTGTCAACACTAAACAATTATGACAAGAAAACAATTGGCAATGTAGGTAAAGTGCCCTCTAGCGGCACACAATCAATGTGAATTGTTACTAAAATAATAAAGCGCAGACGACTTAGCCTATCTTTCAAATATTAGTCAAATCGGTTTTTCCTATAAGTAGGCAATTTAAAAACAAAAAATAAAAACTGGAACTTTGACGGCGTGTAACTCGAAAACAAATGACATTTTGAAAAAAATTATATGAAGCTCTACCCTTATTTTGTCAAGTAGAATGCTTGATAGGTTGGATAACACCGTTTACCTAGAGTAAACAAGGGCGCCCACTAATTAAAATAGTTTTTACAATAAAACAAGAAAAGTTTTAAATAAACTACACAATATAACTTGATATCCAATTTTTATTATAAGAACTAGGCATTCAGATTCTTCTGAATAATATAATTATAGACATAGGACTAAACTCAACCTAAAAAATTAGCATTTTTATTATATTTTTCTTATGAAAATATTATAGATAAACTTTATTGTTATTATTTTTAACAAAATTTTAAATATCTGCGCAGCTAAATCCCAAATATGTGGTATGATGCTACCTTGGCCAGAACAATTTTCTCTAAGCGTTTTATCCGATAAAATATTTTTTTCTATAAAATCGCAATTTCCTTTAAAATTTGTACAAAATATATGATTTTATTAATGGATAATAAATATTATTATATGCTAGGCGGGGCTTCGCGAAGCTCCTTTAACTTGCTCTCGGGTAAAAATTAGAGTTTTGATCAAATCTGGTGGATTATCAATAGAATTTGAAAAATTATGATGGTTGCATTCCGGGTTTTGAATCATGCAAAACTTTTTATTAGAGATAAATTTTCTTCTAAAATTATTAATAAAAAAGTTTCCCATATGACGCCAACTTACGTGCATATACTGTATATTTTTATCTCCAAAAACATTAAACAAAAGGTTTGGTAAAATGTAAAATGGCGTAATAGAAAAGCAACAAAGAGAAAATAGCAAGCACTTACCAAAATTAATCACTTTGACACATAAATTATTTATTTTAAGATTTAGCCTCCATTGTATCCAAAGCTGCCTCTAAGGACCGTCATTTATATAGTTTCTGTTATACAGAAAACCAATTACTGTTTTTACAAAAACCTGAGAAAAGACTTGTTATCTAATTTATCAGGTCTATACAGGGTATCCCACCGGGAACTGCCGCGATCGATTTCTCAAAAAGGACGCTTTGGAAAATTTTGAAAATATCGTTAAATTATAAAATTAGTGGGGTCATACAACTCGACTACTATTTCGACAGCTCTAACACTTCCGGTTATACTGGAAGTTAATGTCAACTTCCTTATTTTAAATGAAACACCTTTTATATAATTTAGTTTTTAGATTCTGCGTAAAATTATAAACATAATTTATGTATAATGTTCTTTACCTAAGTCTAACCGTTTTTGACTAATTTAAAATTTTATGTGAAAAATGACGTTTGCAAGCCTTTACATAACCATTAATTCTAAACAAAAGCCTTTATTGTGAGTTGGAGTTGGGTTTTTCGTAAAGAAAGAACTATGTTTGCAGACTGTATTGATATTTAATACATATACCATACATATACATTAGACATAATAAATACAGAGTGGTCCAAAATAATCGTTAAAAATTATTACGACAAAAACCTTAAAAGCCATATTTGTTAAATAGAAACCCATATCTTTTATTACCTTATCCTATTAGGCATTTAAAATAGGGGTAAGTTTATATAAGCATGTCAAATCAAAAATTTTATAGTGTTCGAAATATTAACGATGTAATATTTATCTATTCTAGCAATGCATTTAAGTAGGAGTAGATACTGGGTAGTTGGATGTGACGCCGCATTTTGTTGTTAAGGCCAACTAGAAGCTAAACCAAGCCGTACTTAAAAGCATTGTTAGAATAGATAAATATTAAATTATTAATATTTCAAAAACTGTAATTTTTTGTAATAGACATCCTTATACAAACTTATCCTTATTTTAAATGCTTAATAGAATAAGGTTAAAAAAAAAAAGGGGTTTCCATTTAAAAAAATTGACTTTTAAGGTTTTTGTCATAATAGTTTTTAACGATTAGTTTTGACCACTCTGTATTTATTAATTGTGAAAATATTAATACAGTCTGCTAAAGTAGTTCTTTTCCTACAAGAAACCCAACCCCAACTCATATTAAAGGCTTTTGTTTACAAGAAAGTGATGGTTATGTAATGGCTGAAAACGTCATTTTTAACTATAAAATTTAATGTAAGTCAAATACGGTTGGACTAAGAGTATAAAACAATAATTATATTATTATATATTGCACTTCCCCAAAATGAGAACTTACTAACAAAAGCAGGATTTGAAGTCACACAGTAAGAACTTGGCAGTTGTAATCAAGGTCAAAAGACCTGTAAAATTATTAATCAACCTGTCTTTCCGTTTAAAATTTTGGGAGTGAGTCTTGACCCATCTAGACGGTTGGAGTTCAGGAGGTAAAAGTGAAAAAAAAAATGTTTCTCCTAAAAATTAAAAATTACCGGGTCCGAGCGTCTTTCCTTAAATGACCTGAGGTGCCCAAAATTAGGGTTATTTCGTATTTAAGTGGGCACCCTGTATATTTATCCTTTTTATTTAAAAACGCTTTTAAACCAAAATAAAGTAGTACCCATAAACAGGGTGTTTTCTAACTACAAAA